>JAPVCG010000075.1:349364-375951 GCA_029606305.1 Paecilomyces fulvus | reverse complement strand
AAAAAAAAAAAAGAAAAAGAAAAATGTATATGCCATCCCATGTCCGATCCATGATTTTCCCACCTTGAGCGCCGTGCTCCTTGAGCTTCCGATAACACTCGCCAGATGAATCAACCTCCCAACATTACAGACAGGCGGCTAGTTATATAGTTAGATACATTGAGAGACAGGTTCTGCATCCCCTTGGTCTCGTGTCGAACACTTGTCTTTCGCATCTGAAAAGATAAAGGAAAGGGAGGAAAAAGACTAAATGGAGGGGGAAAGGTCTCTTTTTTTCAAGTGTACAAGTCCGCCACCGAAAAGAAATACCCTTGATGGGATGTGAATCTAGAGAATTCACTTCAGTTTCCTCCAAAATTCACTGTACAGTCGCTCGGAACACCGCGAGTCGTCCGCTTCACAGGTTGCAGACAGGCTCTAAGACTGAAGCTTGTTGGGAAAGGCCTTGCTGGCGTTGTCTTTCCGCGAGGGAGGCGTGTACAGTCAGTGAAAAATTCCCTCAGTTTACGCTCGCCCATGAAACGGACAGGCCTCCATTCACTATTGACGTCTGACAGTGGTATATTCCCGTACTCCAGAAAACTGCTGGACCATATGTAGCGAACCGCTAGTAGGATTCGCCACCAGTGCCGTTGTGGCCCTGGCCTACCATAGACGTGTAACCATAGGCCGATGTATCTTGTGACGGGTCCAGATTCGGGCTGAGGATGCTGTTGGAGTTCTCCGCAGCACCAGGAAAACCGGTGGCACCGGTGTCTGCGGTTGCTGTGTTCGCTCGACCGGCCTGAGGACCGCTGGCCGCACCGCCAACTGGGCCACCCGTATAACCACTGCTCGTTGGCCTGTTCTGGTTCTCTCCCCGTGCGGATTGAGTCTGAAAAAATAATCAGCCTCGTGTAGTGACGTGGATGTAAGGAGAAGTGGTGAGTCGAAGGGGAGCTCTAGAAGACCATAAATATCTCGTTGTGGACTTACCTCACGATATTTGGAGAGATAGATCTTGAGAGCTTCAGCGTAGTTTTCAAAACCTAGAGAAGTCATAGCAAAGAGGATGTCCTCGCCATTTACCGTCTTACGCTTTTCTTGCTGGCATTTCTCCGAAGCTGTCAAGCATCAGCACTAAGTTCGAAAAGATAAGGAGATAGGGTGGCAGCCAACCTTCGCTAGTAATGAAGGAAATGAACTCGCTCACACATTCCTGCATGCATTCCTTTGCTTCTTTTGCGATCTTAGCATTTTCGGGCAGGGCGGTCTTCATGATGCGAGCCACTGTAGAATAATCGCGGATGTTAGCATTTGAAGCTGACTTAAAATCGCCCATGGTCTGCGATGCGACAAGGACAGCACGATGGCGGAGAATCATCAAAAGTGCTATATGCGGAACACGCGCCAATACATCCCACCAAGCAGCTTGCGATGCGTGGCTGGAAGGGAAGACGAATGAACAGCAGTCATTCAAATATGCTTAAAGTCCAATCCTTCCAGTTGGGACACCGGGGGTTTGGGAACGGGCAGGGTATAGCGAAAGGGAACGGTCGCCTGCAAGCAGTAGAGGCAAGGTACGCACAAATCAGGAGGACAGAGGACATGCAAGGACACGTAAAACTTACCATTTGCAATCGGGAGCCATCGATCCTGCTCCTTCACTTCGAACTCGCCCTGGCCCTGTGCTTGTGTATCTTGGTTTTCCCTTTCCATGTGTTCCGGGTCGTCGCCTGATTGCACTTCAGGTTCCACCTCTGGTTCCTTTGGAGGAGAGGCCGAAGACATGATTTTACGTGCAGCGGATACCGGCTTGAGGCGAGGATCGTTCGGGATGCTCTGCTGGCAAACGACCACGTCAGAGGTGCGCGAGAAGGATCTTTACTCCAGAGGCTATGCCGCACTGCGTCGGGGGGCGTCGGACTGGGCAGCGATTTGCTTCACAATCGCCCGAACGTGGGAACTGCCAACTGTGTGGGGGAAACAGGGCAGCAGTTCTGTTCTATTCTGTTCTGCTCTGCTTCACTCTGGCGGTGTGCAACTCCGATGAAAGCACTTCAGATTGTAATGGCGCAAATCGCTGGTTTTTCCACACAATCAGAGATGCGCAACCGCGATCACCGTCGGACAGGTCTATCTGCAAGCTGCAGATTCAATATCGAGGCGTGCGCAGACCTGAGAGAGGCAACGCTAACTGGTTCGCGCGTTACTGGGACGCGGAGAACAGTGGGGGGTTTCAATCACTAGAGACAGGACTTTTACTCCGTCCAGCTGGCGATGGCGAACGAGGACAGCGCGTGTGCGACTCGATCGAGAGACAATGCTTAGATACTGGCGAAGGTGGGTTCTCTTCGCACGCGAGGTGTTCGCCCGTGCTTCTTGTTGATGCGGCGAAACCCGCCAGCAATTGGCGAACCAGAACGTTGCGGACGAAACGTCGCAGGGGACGGGCTGGAGCTTCCACAGCCGCAGCAGAGGAGCAACGGAATCTGACTGGCGGATGAGGTCGGAGTTGAAGACAAGACACAACAACAGAGCAAGCTTGATGGTTAACACCGGTTGATGATGGAAGATGATGAAGCTTAGTTGAAGGAAGCGGCAAAAGAGAGACTTCTCCTGGACGGGATGATGACGGCAAATGCGCAGTTTCTCGCCATCTCCCTCGCCTTCCATGTTGGGCGCCTGAGGCAGCATTTCATGCCGGATACAGCTTGGTACGATACCGCCATCCATTTTCGGAAACTCCCTCGGTGGGGCCTGCCCAGCGTCCCGTATGGATACCGTATGCAACGCAAATGTTCTTCGGGGCTTCTCTAGCTGGATCTAATGTACCGCGCCATCAGCCTTATGGCGGATTAGTACTATAGACTACTTGTCTGTCCCTTCATCCTCCTCTGTGCTGTTTTTGTTGACGATAGAACTGATTTTCCACCAGCTGGAGATATCTAGTATATGAGCTGATGGAATTCTGAGTCTGGAGGCGGTGTTTACGGGAAAGTCAAGGTCGTCGAATAGCATCCCAGAACGGCAACCAGCAATCCGAATAACAACGATGCCAGGTCCTTGGGACTCGAGAGAGTACGGAACGGCACGGGACTCTAAATCATCTCTCCAATCAATCAGCATGACTCTCTGATGGACATACCTGGCTTTCTATTCCAACTACTTCAGCTCCTGGACAGAATATCCGCAGTTGAACGATTCTTAAGACACCCAATCTGACCTTTGCTCAGCACACCATTGACTATTAGCATTGTTTTTAGTGTGTCAGAAGCAATGGCTGTCATCTTTCGGGAGGGAGGAGATAAGAGGTCTCCGGAGGCTTCGCTTATGACCCCGAGTCTTCCCTGCCAAAAGGCAATACGAAGACGGGAAGTTGATGCAGGGCAACAACGAGGCGGGTTTGGGCAGAATATCCGAAACGGAGCTGCAGAATGCACGAAGTCGTCGATATTTTATGCGCTTGGAGATGCCAGAGCAAGCGTCAATGGAAATGAGGCTGTCAGGGAATTGCATATTGACGCAGGTATCGAACCCAGCGAATACAATGTCCGGAAGTGACCATCAATCACACTGTTAATGGACTTCTACTGTCACTAAATGCCTGGACCTGACGGCTTATCGTTGTCGATCAAGAAAATCGAGATGGAGGGTGCAGCTTATCCCTCCTTCATCTAGTTTCGCCTGGGGGGTGCATCCACCTAAGTTTGCTGCATCGGACTACGTGTCCATGAAAATACTTATTTTGAAGTATCAGATGGTATGAGCATGTGTTAATGTGCTGCAGATGTCCATATTCATCCACCTCGGCTGTTTGTTCTCCACTCGGTCACTCACGATGTCAGACCCCGCGCCTTTCGGCAGCCAATGACTTCTTTGTCAACGGCTGCCCTACCTATCACCAACAGAGTACGACCAGAGCAGTCATAACCTTCCTGGACCTCAGTGAACCTTAGTGAACAGAGTTCCATCACATGGTCTCATATACCTCTATCTTATCATTCCAATAAGGTCTTGCAAATATCCTCCCATCGCGCTCAAGGCGTTGTTATGGAAGGATCAGTATACGCGAAGACAGTGAACGCGGTACCTGACACGGTGGACCGAATCACGACGGAACGAGCGTCGCAGCAATGTCCAATGATGCCGACTGCAAAGCCACTAGTCCAACGGCCAAGGAAAATGGCTCAGGTCCACGGTCAATCAAGGATATTCAGCCATACAAAATACCTATCATACCCTCCATACTTACCGCACCTGCAGGTGTCCGCCTCATTGGGCCTTCGCGCATGGCAGAGCCAACTCACTTGGCTACCTTCTATCTAGATCATATGCCGTGATGGGAGTGACAGAGATACGATGGACAGCGAGAAAAAATAAGCTAACAGGATGGCAGATAATTCTTACTTGCCCTTAAGGAAGACTGCAAGATTAGAGAAGGCAGACGACGAATGCTGTTCGTACAGGATATCATTTTGCTTTGCTATGCCTGCAATAGTCATGATCAAGGTCCTTCCCGTCTTGTCACTACAAGCTTTTTAGGCATGGTTGCGTCTCCAACTCAACCTTTCTCGTCCACATCGAGGTGACACTTTGCGTTCTTCGACTGATGACGTGTGAAAGTATACCGGCATGCTTGGTTGTCCCCGAGGGCGGCTCGGACTAAAATCCGTCCACTTCACAACCCTCGCTGTCATTACCAAACCTATGGTCCATAAAATCGTGCGTGGACTGATGCCACATATCCTCGAGTTGTGCATCCATGGTCATGGATGTCTACCGGTATTCCGACATATGTCTCTCGTCTGCATAAAGGTCAATTATGAGGAAAATATTTCCTCAAATCTCCAACACACCGCCACCTATATATCTCCCTCACTGTTGCACAACTTGTACATTGTTCTTTTTCTGTAAGTCGAAAGGCATCAGTATCCAGTTCATTTCACAACTCCGTAGGAAGAGATACGAGCGAAGAGCATAAGTGGGGGCTACACAGCAGATGGTAAACTCACCTTCCAGTTGTCCATTTCAGCCTGCTTGGCCTTGTACTGCTTGAGCAGCTCATCCAAGACTTGTTTTAGTCCGTCGGAGTTCGTCTTGAGCGAGGGAATAACATCCTTGATAGTTCGTTCGACCAGAACCCCGTTAACCATGCGGAAACACTTTCTGTCCTGGGGTAGGGGCTCGAGGGTCTCAATGACGAGCCTATATCACAAGAAGATCTAGATCAGTTCCAAGCTTCCAGTACATGGTGTTAAGACGAATGCGCCTGCAACTCTTTCTCGCGCAACAAGACACCTGCGCAGGCGGTCGCTGGAAACATGTATTGCATCTGTTGGCAAGGAGAAGCCACCAACTCACTTATGCTCTTCAGTTTCCTGCTCTATGTCACCGATCTTCTGCGCAAGTTGCTGCAATGTGTTTTTGAAATTCGAGTATTGGAGCTGGAGCTCTGTCTGTCATTAGCTGCCCTTCTCCTGGCGCAAAAAAAGGAAATCATTGCGACATCAGCGACCTACCCTGCTGCCTTTTGACGCTGACCTGCTGCTGACTCGCCATGATGGACAGTTGAGGTCGTTACACCGTCCACAGTGAGCTGGTGCGCTATGATGCGGGGCGATAGCGAAAGTTGAACGATACTCCGCCAAGATCGAGCATGTCCGCCGGCCCGTGAAAGTGCGGAGCGCTCAGATTCAGAAGTCTCCGCCCCACCATAGCTTGCTTACAGTCTTCATAGACAAGAGACGTAGTATAGAAGATATAATGAAAATACCCTATACCTTGAGAATTATGTCTGCTTGATAATGTATCTATTCTCTACATAAATATCTCTCTGGTGTCGAGAAGATTGGTCACCGAATATAAATATTTAAATTTCGGCTACTACTTATTGAACAAGTAAACCAGTCAGCGGAGACATAATCTAACAATAGCACCTAACTGTTCAAATCGGCTACAAGCAGCTGGGTCCCTTATAACTGACTTGATATGCAAGATGAAAGAAAATAGTAAAATTGAAGCCTTACAGTCCATGTCTCTGCTCGCAAAGTATGCCGCATTGATTGGTAGAATGTGATTGGCCACGCGACCGGATAATCACGTGGCGATAGCCTTAGTCATCAAGTTTTGAAAGTTTGCATCATTTGCAATATAGGCGAAATAGATGTATCGAAGGCGCGTTTACCTTCAAGAAGCAATTGCTCTCCAGGCTGCTTCGCGCTGCCATACAATTTCTCGACCTCTCCTTGCCATTTACCACGGTTTATAGCCATTTAATATCCTATACATCCAAAATGGTGCGCGACGAGCCTCCAGCCAAGAGGCTGAAGAGCTCCAACCTCCCGCCACCTATCCGCGATGCCAAACGCCGCGACATTGATAATTGGGAGACGAACCGGATGCTCACATCTGGTGTTGCGCAGAGACGAGACTACCATGGGGACTTTGCGCCCGACGATGATGAAGGTACTCGAGTCCACCTGCTGGTCCATGATCTACGTCCGCCGTTTCTGGACGGCCGCACCATTTTCACCAAACAGCTCGAGCCCATCTCGGCTGTTCGAGATCCTCAGAGTGATATGGCTGTCTTCAGTCGGAAAGGCAGTAAGGTTGTCCGGGAACGACGTCAGCAGCGCGAGCGACAGAAGCAGGCGCAGGAAGCGACCAACGCGGCCGGCACGACGTTAGGTAACTTGATGGGAATCAAGGAAGACGAGGGAGACAGCGCAGTCGCTGCGCCTATCGAAGACGAATACCGCGGAGGGAATAAGTTCGCGCATCATATGAAGAAGGATCAGGGTGGTTCCAGTGCGTTTAGCAAGAACAAGACGCTCCGGGAACAGAGAGAATTTCTACCTGCTTTTGCGGTTAGGGAAGAGCTCCTACGGGTGATCCGGGATAATCAAGTTGTCATTGTTGTTGGTGAAACAGGTTCGGGTAAAACGACGCAGCTTACCCAGTTCCTACACGAAGACGGCTACTCGAAGTTCGGCATGATCGGGTGTACACAGCCACGAAGAGTTGCTGCGATGAGCGTTGCCAAACGTGTTAGTGAAGAGATGGAAGTCGAACTTGGAAGCACCGTCGGATATGCAATCCGTTTTGAAGATTGTACTAGCGACGAGACGGTTATTAAGTGTAAGTTCTACCGTTACTCCTGTCGATCTGAGAGCTCTAACTAACATTTGCACAGATATGACGGATGGCGTCCTGTTAAGAGAATCGTTGGTGCAGCCGGATCTTGATAAATACTCTTGCATTATCATGGACGAGGCGCACGAAAGAGCCCTGAACACAGATGTGTTGATGGGTCTGATTAAGAAGGTTCTTGCTCGAAGACGTGACTTGAAACTGATAGTCACATCGGCCACGATGAATTCCGAACGATTTTCGCGATTCTACGGCGGTGCGCCTGAGTTCATTATTCCAGGAAGGACTTTTCCGGTTGATATTCATTTCTCTCGTTCGCCTTGTGAAGATTATGTCGACAGTGCAGTCAAGCAGGTCTTGGCTATTCACGTTTCCCAGGGTCCAGGTGACATCCTCGTGTTCATGACCGGTCAAGAAGATATTGAGGTGACCTGTGAGCTTATCGATGAGAGACTGAAGTTGTTGAATGATCCGCCCAAGCTTAGTATATTACCCATTTACAGTCAGATGCCAGCCGAACAACAGGCGAGGATCTTCGAAAAGGCCCCTCCTGGTGTGCGGAAGGTTATTGTGGCTACGAACATCGCCGAAACCAGTTTGACTGTTGACGGAATTATGTTCGTCGTGGATTCTGGTTTTTCCAAGTTGAAAGTATACAACCCCCGGATGGGTATGGATACTCTTCAAATCACGCCGATATCGCAAGCCAACGCGTCTCAACGCTCTGGCAGAGCAGGGAGAACAGGGCCTGGAAAGGCTTATCGTCTCTATACCGAACAGGCTTTCAAGAATGAACTTTATCTGCAGGCTATCCCTGAAATTCAGCGGACCAGTCTCGCAAACACGGTGCTTCTTCTCAAGTCTCTCGGAGTGAAGGATCTCCTTGATTTCGACTTTATGGATCCTCCGCCGCAAGAAACGATCACGACATCACTTTTCGAGCTCTGGTCACTGGGTGCGTTAGACAACCTAGGTGATCTTACGCCGCTCGGTCGTCGCATGACACCGTTTCCCATGGACCCGCCGCTGGCAAAACTCCTCATTATGGCTGCCGACGAGTATGAATGCAGTGAAGAGATGTTGACCATCGTCTCCATGCTTTCTGTGCCCAGCGTCTTCTACCGCCCGAAAGAGCGACAGGAAGAATCGGATGCTGCTCGTGAGAAGTTCTTCGTTCCGGAATCAGACCACCTCACTCTTCTACATGTGTACACGCAATGGAAAGCCAACGGTTACTCGGATGCATGGTGTACCCGGCACTTCCTTCACTCAAAAGCCTTGAGACGGGCCAAGGAGGTTCGCGAGCAACTTCACGACATCATGACCGTGCAGAAAATGCCTCTGGTCAGCTGTGGGACTGATTGGGACGTCATTCGAAAGTGTATCTGTTCCGGATATTATCACCAGGCTGCCAAGGTCAAAGGCTTGGGCGAGTTCATCAACCTTCGCACTAGCGTAACAGTGCAGCTGCACCCTACTAGTGCTCTGTACGGACTTGGTTACGTGCCAGAATATGTGGTCTACCATGAGTTGATTCTGACGAGCAAGGAATACATGTCCACTGTTACCGCTGTGGACCCTCACGTAAGTTTTTCGCAACCATTTCCCATCTGTTAATCAGCGAATCAAATATCTAACATTTACAAACAGTGGCTCGCAGAACTCGGTGGTGTCTTCTATTCAGTTAAAGAAAAAGGCTACTCACACCGTGAGCGGCGCGTGACTGAACAAGAGTTCAACCGTCGCATGGAAATCGAAGCTCAGATCGCAGCGGACCGCGAGCGCGCCGCTGCGGAGAAAGAGCGTGAGAGGGAGCGTGATGATCCCTCCAGACGGAGGAGGGAAGTTGAAGCTGGTACTGGTGGTCGGTCGGCTGTCCGACGACCGGTTATTGGCGCAGGGAGAAGAGTTGGAGGCATGGTCACAACTTCGTCCTCGTCATCCAGGCCCTCGTCAAATGGGACCGGAGGTGGCTCTGCTGGCAGCGCTGTGAGAAGGCCAACCGGCCCCAGGAAGCCTGGTAGGGTCTTCTGAATGGATTCGACCCGGGCTTTACACTGGATACCCCCGTTGTATATTGGTGATCGTTTTGTATAGAAGGCATAGCAACTTACGAAGTTTTTGCATACCCCGTTGTTTCATGCATGATGTTATGACCTGTACATAGAAGCATGCCGTATCTAGCTTGCATAATAGGAATGACCTGGCTTCAATATCGGGATCGATAATTCCTTGGACTCTATTCTACTAGGCCCGGCTCTTTAATATAAATGCAACACCCCTAGTTTCTATTCCATGTAGTGCGCTCTGAAACTGACACATAATTCGGATGGGTAGTTAAAAAAAGAAAGAAAGAAACGACTAAACGACAATACTCGAAACAAGATCATCATTGTTTTTCTCTTCGCCCCCCTCACCTATTTCATATTTTATAATTGTAACATGGGACCTTTCCCCAACTTCGTCCACTTCAGTTAATGAAGTTGATACAGAAGAAATGAAGGATGATGCTTCCGAAGACGTAATCCGCGAAGGCCCTAAGGAAAACTCTAGTATTAGTCCTGAACCGAATGCTTCTCGCGTTCATTTTGGTAACCTGCTCACCTTTCCGGAGAGACACTCGGAGTCTTTTCTTCCTCTGCTGAAGTGGCCTTTCCTGTCTTTCCCTTCGAGGCTGTCTTGGTCGTGTCGCTTGTTTGCATCCGCAAGCTGGCTGTGAGGACGAACTGGCCGACTGCGGCGCAGAAACCGCTTAGGAAGGCGTTGAAGGGCTGTTGGGAGATCGAAGGTTAATTGGATTCTGTGTTGAAATAAAGGGGTCTCAAATGGAATAGTCTCTTCGTTATGCATATGCACACAAACCATCGCAACTGGTAATAAATAACTATGGATGCTCCATCTCACTTACATAATTGCCTGCCAGCACACAGTAGACAAACTGTACCACTCCCACCAGGACGAGGAATCCCATAAATGCATCCAAGAGCAAAATGCGCTGCGCCGTCTGCGTGATATATCGCTGCCAGATATGGAGGACGATTTCCTGAACGGAGGAATTGACAGACAGCGACACGACGCTGGCGGAGGGAGCTGGTTGTGTCGTCTTCGCGGAGGGAGCGGCGGAGGATGCGGCCGGAGTGGTTGTTGAGCCTGCTTGTTTCTTGGGCGCCATTGTGGATGTGAGCAGTGCGATATAAAGGGATATATAGAAGAATCGAGGATGCGGAGATCGTAGACGTGCTCGGAAGAAAATAGTTTGGCGTATTGACAATTATCCTCTTGACGGAGTTGAAGCTGTAAAGCCGCGTGTCTACTTCACCTGATGCTGCGGAGCCTCTGCGGAGAAGAGCCAAGACATGGCCCAAGCTCCACAATGAGAGCTTCATGTCTTTGTTATTTTGTCTGCTATTCAGGATATGAATTTTGTTTTCCTTTGGATTTTTTTCTTTCGAACTCTACTGAGTGTAGAGGGTTGATTACATTGAGAAGCTACGAAAGTGGGCAAACCATGCCACTTGTAATCCTAATTTCATTGCGAACGTCTTTCATGATATTGAGGAGGATGGAATAGTGCAATTTTGTGAGTATGAAGAGTTTCTCTTGCTCAATATTGTACAGTTGTTAATGATTACAGTGTTGAGAAAGAGACAAAGGGAATTGTATCATTACCAAAGCGAGCGACGTGTAGTTAACTATGTCCCTTATGTATGCCCTCTTTCGATGCGCACCTATCAGATGTTCGACAATGGAGCATCAAGCAATATCTGGCAAGTTCTTTGCCTATTTTGGTCTGACGAACGTATAAGGGAATGGTACGATTCAATTTCGTCGAGGGTTGTCGCAATTCGATATGCCTTAGCCCGTCCGCTTATCGATATTATGAGAAGGGGTATCTTGCCCTTAAGCCGATCGAACTCACCGAAGATAAGAAATCCCTGCAACTCAAGTTCTACTGGCTTCAGAGATCCGAACCATTTCGAAAAGGAAATTCGTCTTCTTGAACGCCCTTCATTGAAAGTGTACGACTAAGGCCCAAACAAGGCCAAGTTATACAGTCATGACACGGATAGCAAGATATGTTCTGCACAGGAACTTTCGCTCGAAACTCATGATCCAGTGAATTTCAATCACTTGAGATGCAATGGATACTAAATCGGGTAGCAGCTCTGAGCGGGGTTGGTGATACAGACGATGTGTTGAGATAAGGATGATGATCTTGAACCTGAAAATATGCTTTACCCCCAAGGGCAGGTCCACGGTTATCAGGCCGCTAAACTTAACTTTTTAGGGATCGGATCATGTCATCCTGTAGATTCACTATGCAAGGAGAATGTCACACCGCTGTGGGGGAAGTTGATGTTGCAATTCCTTTGTTGAAACGCGCAATGCGGGGGCGATATCTCGCCATTTGAGAGGAGAAAAGATTAGTATATATGATCGACTGCTGTCAAATCATGGACTGGTCGATATGCGAATATAGAAAAGATTGACGAATCCTGGAAGCTTTGCTTCCAACCGCAAATGGCGTCTCTGGTCGGTCCATTGAAATCTGCCTTCATGCGCTCGAATGCTTCAGAACAAGGCAAAAATGAGAATGCGGTTCAGAGCACGTCGGTTCAAGGACAGGCAGATGGAGTGGGTGAATTGGCTTTTGATGAGTACACGCAAGGCGGTCTCGGGCGACATCTAGGCATCTTGTCGACTGCGTTTCTGATGTGGGTTACTCTTCCAACAACCGCGATTCCTCACGCTAACTAACATGTGCGACATTCAGTGTCGGCCGCATTATAGGAACCGGTATCTTCTCGACACCCTCATCGGTCGTCCAGAGTGTTGGGAGCGTTGGCGCTTCTTTGATGCTGTGGGTGCTGGGATTATTCCTGGCTGCTTCTGGTTTGTGTGTCTGGCTCGAGTTTGGATGCATGATTCCTCGCAGTGGAGGAGAGAAGGTTTACTTGGAAGCTGTATATCGTCATCCGAAACATTTAATTACCATCGTTTTTGCTGTGCAGGCGATCGCATTGGGATTTACTGGTATGCATTGTCTCCACCCACATTATTTGGGGTAAGAGTGATGAGCGATAGTCACTAACGCGAAGAGAAAGCTTCTGGCTGTATCATTTTTGCCTCCAATATGGTGGTGGCTGCGAATCGAAAAGCTACGGAGTGGGAAGAGCGGGGAATCGCGATCGTGGTCATTGTCTTCGTGACTCTGCTTCATACATGCTTCCCGAAGCTAGGTGTCCGTGGAATGAATGCAATCACTACGATTAAGATTATCACCCTTCTTTTCATCGTCGTTACAGGATGGGTCGTCCTCAGCGGTCGAGTCCATCGGGTGGAGGATCCGCATGCAAGCTTCCGGAACGCCTTTTCAGGATCAGTACATTCAGGAAATGTCTATGCTACTGCTCTGTTTAAGGTGTTGAATTCCTACGCTGGGTGAGCATCTCCTTCACAGTATCGATATACTCAATATACTTATCGCTAACGGCTACTTCAGATGGTCTAATGCGGCATATGTCCTGAATGAAGTGAAGAACCCTGTTCGCACATTGAAAATCGCAGGGCCATTGGGCTTGCTGATCTGTGGTATCTTATACCTGCTCGCGAATGTGGCCTATTTCGCAGCCGCCACGCCCCAGGAGGTTGCCGATAGTGGAACGACCGTCGCTTCCTACTTTATGTTCAAAGTGTTTGGAACGGCTGCGCAGCGTGCATTGAGGTATGTCGTATCTGAGCCACTCAAGAGTAAACCATCCATACTAACTCCCGCCAAAGCGTTCTAGTTGCGATATCCGCCCTGGGAAACGTCATGTCAGTAACATTCGCCCAAGCCCGTGTCAACCAAGAACTGGCCAAAGAAGGTGTCATTCCCTTCCCCCGTTTCTGGGCATCGAACTGGCCATTCGGTTCACCATCTGCTGGTCTCCTACTACACTTCATCCCATCTTTCATCGTCATCGTGGCAATCCCATTCGGAGACGCATATGACTTCATTCTCGACCTGGAAGGGTATCCCGCAAGTGTGATTAACTTCCTCGTCGTCCTTGGCCTGTTCTGGCTCCGATGGGCGAGCCCCGAGACACCCCGTCCCTTCAAGGTCTGGTGGCCAGTAGCGGCATTTTTCATGGCAGGCCAAGCATTTCAGCTCATTGCACCCTTCCTCCGTCCGCCTGGTGGGAAGGGTGATACGTCTCTGCCGTATTGGCTGTACGCAGTGGTTGGGATCGGGGTCTTGGTTGCGGGGGTTGTTTATTGGGCCGTTTGGTCTATATGGCTACCGAAGCTTGGGAAGTATAAACTTGTCCCGCAGCATGAGAAGCTGAAGGATGGGACGACAGTTGTGGTGTACGAGCGGGTTCCTAAAACATAGATAAGATTTAGGCCTGAGTTTTTCGTGAACCAGAAGAGAATGCAAAAAAAATACTCTTCTATTTATCCAGCGTATACTCAATTGGCTTTTTAAAAGGCTTTTTTTATAGTTAGTTAGGATCTTTGAGAACTGAACGTGCCAGAAAAGCGATCTCACCCATATCCACCCTCTTTGACATGAAAGGAGAACGATCCGGACGTGGATTGCTATTTGCAGAGGGTGGAATAAATAGGCAGCAATCACATTCTTTATCTGTCCTCCAGCATAAAAGAAGTGGATGGATCTCGGTAGTTTAGGATAGCAGGCAATCGGATTCAGAGCATTTTTTACCCTGAATAGGTACTATTCCACTCCCCATTTTTGTCTCCGTGCCTCAGGAGTTCGACGCAGAGAGTCTTTAGAGCTGATTTACAATTCCAATTTCAAATAGACCTTTGTCGGGCTCATCAAATATCCTTATCCTGTATACTATGATCTTTGTTGAAGGCAATATTCTTTGATTCAATCCACGAGTCGATGTTGAATTGACTTTCGACGCCAGAAGCTCTGTCAAATCACCTCTGTGATCCAGATTCTTTGATTACTATAGAAACTAGTAGATCACTAAGATCAGCTTCTTTGTCTAGTTAATTAGGGGTTAAATATGGGTTCAACCTCTACCCTCCTTCCCCCGAGATTAAATTTAGTCTTCAAGCAAGCAGCTAGCAGTTATCTAGAGCACTTCAGATAGGCAAATACAGTTGCTATGCTTCCGTGTCCCATGATTCGACAATATATTATAGACATAGAATGATGTAATATATGTACAAAATTCTCTTCGATGGTACAAAAATCTATATCAGATAAAAGTAACAGTCGACAACTTCCTCCAAGAGACCTGCCAAACTGAAAGTAACTAACTTACTGAGCACAACACTTCTAACGTGACAAATGCCGAAAAGGCAGTGATCCTCCACATGTCGAATGCTGAGTGGCTCCTCGTCAATATCCCGGGAAAGAGTGTGACACGGATAGATATGGAGGTAAGAGGCTGGCCATTCATAATTGATGATGGGAGATGCCATAGAAGAGATGTGAGACTTGAAGTCGGGTGACTGCAAGGCAATAGTCATCATCTGACTTTCGGATATCCGAATCCGAAGACGATAAGAATTCAAGATTTCTTCGGCAGAGCCGCCATCATGGACATGCTGGTAAGGATGCGCTGTAGAATTTGGCAAGGACAAAGAGAGCTCTTCTCTTCCCGCAACTTTGACTTTGCTCTGATTGAATAGGATAGGGGTGACCTAGATGAAAGATATGGCACTGCTGCCAGCTTGTAGGGCCCAAAGATATAAACAGGATCGAAGGGCTGAACTAGTTAGTTAATGTGGCGATTTCGAGTCCTAATTTACGAACCTATGACTTCGTCAGCTCGAATAACAGTCTGGTTAAGGAGACACCTACCTGCAGTCCATATCCAATTATCACGTTTAGGGTTACAATGGCTATGACTGAGGGGCCAAAGTAAGTACTGCGGTTTCTTGACGTAAAAGTATATACTAACCATAGGCAAGAAATCAATTAGAAAGCTTGTGATGAATCCCTTTAGATAAGAATGCTTACCTTGAAAGTTGTTTGAAGAAATAAAGAAAAGATCATCCCCGCTGTCTTCGAATCAACAATGTACCAAACAATCAAGCTCAAGGCCAAAGAAATGACTGCTGCGAGAATCCGTGCAACAAAACTCCAACCCTCTTTAGCAATTTTAAGAATATACATAAAGCAGTCTTAAAATGTCTGAATATAATCCATAGAAGTAGACTAAGATGACTTCGAGCAGCTTGGATCCTAGATCCCTAGTCCGCAGGCTTTTTATTTTAGTTTTCATGGCTCTGTCCATCTTCATTGGCTCTAGTCCAAAACAGATGAAGTCAACAACTCAATATCTAATATATCTAGTTACTTATTTTCAACCGACCTCCTGAAAGATAACTATAGGTGGAAATCTCCCCTCCACAAGTTACGCCGCTACTCCCCCACATACGGCTTGTCGATCATACTCTACGCCATCATGGCTCCAACTACGTACATACGTAGTAGCAATAACTAACTAGTAAAGAGGTCTCCCGTAAGACGAACGAGTTCCATCTTCCTCAGACACTACATACTTACTCTAGATAGTCTACCACTTCATTTCTTCTATCCCCCCAGGCCCATTCCTCGCCTCATTCACGAATTCCCAAGAAGTCTTGTCTTGTCTGGGAAATTCGCACATCGACTGACGCTTCAATGTCATGTCCTTTGGAGCGGGGGCATAGAGCATGTACCTATTGGATGGAATATCGTTAACGGAGATATATCGGGTTATGGTGGTTATTGAGGAGGTATGGGTATTTGGACAAGACCGTACGATGGGATAGATCTCAGCGGGATCTTGCAAACCACTATTTCTACGCTTTACTTACTCTACCGAGCCGAATACCTTGAAATAAAATCACATCATTCTTTTCCCTTCTGCTAACCCATAATAAAAAGGACGAGATTAACTAACCATGCCAACGGATCCATGATCGATATCGTGAAAATGATCTCCGACGTCGACCGGCCAACAAAACAGAAACAAGTAAAAATAGGACAGAACATACTTAAGAGGATAGTAGGGGGAAAAGGAGATACAAAAGGATAAAAAAGGGGTGGGAATTTGGCATCGCGGAAATAAGGGGAAATATGTTTTGCTGGAGACGACCAGTCGCCGTGAAAATTTCAGTCTGCAGAGATTCCCGAGTCCAGCCTTCTCTAGTCTTGTCTCTTCTCGTAGTGCTCCTCTCCACGGTCCTCATCCCCCTTCTCTCACTTATCTCACTGGACACGACATTTAAAAGCACGCGGCATTCCATCCACCCATACATAAGTCCTAGATATACACAGACCAAAACCAAGGCTTTTCTTTCCCAGCTTAACTGTGCAGTCCAAGATAAAAAAAATAAAAGTGGCAAACGGACAAGTGAGATAACACAGGGCGGGGAATGCAGCTAGTCGCTGAAGCATGCTGCTGCATGGGAGACTGCCGCTGATAATTTGTGAAACGGTTAGAACTACCACAGTTGCCCGCTCAAGCGGCCGTCTCCTCAGCAGTCTTCTCGTCGGACTTCTCTTCAGACTTCTCTTCAGCTGGCTTCTCAGCCTCGCCCTCCTTGGCAGGCTCCTGCTTCTTCTCTTCAGCCTCGACATCTGGCATCTCCTGGTCTTTGACCTCGGAGGCCTCCTTTTCGACTTTGTCAGTGATCTCCTTGGCCTCCTTATCCTCCTCGGGCTCCTTGTCGGCAGCTTTGTCGGCAGCTTTGTCGGCAGCTTTTTCAATCTTTTCGGTAGCCTCTGCAGCTTCCTCACTCTCCTCCTTGTGGACACCGTTGGTGGTCGGTTTGCCCTTCTCCTGCTGGTCGACCGGTAGGTCGGTGTCCAGAAGATTCTTCCACTTGGCCAAGATGTCGACCGAGCGGCGACGGAAGTGGTACTCCTCGTCCTTTGGGATCGAGCTCAGCCTGGCAATCATCTTAAGCACTCTGTGAATCTTGGTCGCTCGGATGATCGACACCTCGAGGTCATCGTAACTCTCCAGCTTCTGGAAGTGGGTCGCCATCGCTTCCATTTCCTCCTCCTTGGGCGGATATTCGCGGGAGATGAAGCCCTTCTGGAGCCTGTGACGGATGAACAGAACTATTGGCATAAATTAGAAATGTACTCAGATGGAGGCTTGTAGACTTCAAAACTTACTTGCTTTCTGTCTTTTCTCCCTGGCCTCCTCCGGATCAATCACCTTCGCAGGCTCCTTGGGCGTCTCGGCTGGCGTCTCCTCATCGCTGGTAGCAGCCTTAGCGTCCTTTTTGGTACCGGCAGCCTTGCCCTTGGTGGCCTTTGCTGCTGGCTTCTTCGTCTCACTTGCAGGGGTTTTTGGTGTGGTGAGCTTGAGCTTGGTGGTCGTCTTTGGTGTCTTCGCAGGCTGCTTGGACTCGTGTCAGCAATTCCTGCCACGCACTGCGGCTGCAGAAACACTCACCTTCTCAGCCTCGCCCTCGCTCTCTGCATCCTTCTTGCGCTTCTTCGTAGCCTTGGTCGTCTTCTTTCCCTCTTCCTCCTCCGCTTCACCCATTTCGACCTCCTCAGCCTCCTCAGCTACGTCAGCGCTCTTCCGCTTTTTCTTCTTCTGCTCCTTCTCGGCTTTGGCAGCCGCCTTCGCGGCCTCCTTGGCCTCGCGGTCTTCAGCCTCCTGCTGGATTGCGCGCTGGTGGTCCGCAAGGAGGTTCTTAAAGTATTCTAGGTCGTGATTCTCCGCCGCCACTTTGTATGCTGCAAGCAGTTGTTTCTGCTTGCCCTTCTCCGGGACGTCCTTGCAGGTTTCGGGATCAAGGGGAGTCAGGTCGGTGTTGGGAATCCAGGCGCTGTAATTCAATGGATCTATTAGCCAAGCTCTCTACGAGGCGAGGAAAATGCCTAGACATCGTAAGAAATTCCAGCTCAGCCTAACTCACAATTCGTTCGTCTCCAAGAACATGATGGGGAACGTTCTCTCGTGCACACGCTTTCCACCATCAGCGTACGCCTCCTTGTAGGTACCATCCGCCTGCTTAGTCGTCACAGGCCGCGTGTTCAGCAACGTCTGGGGAAGCATCTCTTCGTCGCAGATGATGGCTGGCCATGGCGGGTAGCTCTTCAGACGCGCTAGGTAATACTCTCCGGGCTTCGCGTCCAGGTGAGTAATGCGGTGCTGGGACTTCTTTCTGCTCAGCTTCTGGGCACCGCCAGTCGACTTGCGCTTCCCGTTTGCCGCTTTCTTCGCCGACGTGAGAGCTCCGTTTGCCTCAGTGTCGCCCTCCTCTTTTGATTCTGCAGGTGCGCTGGGCTCCTCGGCCTTTTCAGCGCTCTCTCCCTCTGATGGCGGCGCAACAACACGGTTAGCGATCTGCCAGAAGCTCTGACGCTTGAATGGCGCCGCTGTCGAGGGGCGACGCAGGGGATTGATTGCTTACCAGCTGGCTTTTCCTCCTTAGCAGACTCACCAGTCGTCTCCTCCGGTCGAGTCTCTTCCTTTGACTCTGCGTTCTTGGGCTCTGCGGAAGGACCGCGTTCAGCGACCGGCTCACCGGCGCCGGCAGCTGCGGTCGACGCGGCAGGGGTCTCTTCAGCCATTATGCGCGAGGGAGACTCGTAGGGAAGCAAAAGGTAGAAGAGGTTGAGATGCGGTGGGGGGGGGGGGAGAAAAGCTGCGCCTTTTTCTATGGGAGATGGTGGTAGGTAAGAAGTTGTGGAGAAAGGTCGCGAGAACGGGGACCGTGGCGTGAGACGAGCAACGCGTGCGAAAAAGGGAGCGCAACGGAGCGGGAATGACGCAACGGGCGCTTCGAGGTCAACAACCCGATGTAGCAAATTCGAAGCGCAACAGGAACTCTCCACGCGCTGCGGTGATTTCCAGATAATTTGAGAGCCGTGTGTTGCTCAAATAAAATCGAATCGAATAGAATGCACCGAACACGTCGCGCACACGGAACTCTCAGCTAGGAGACAATACTCCGCACGGGTATCCCGATAATGCTGGAGTGAAAATAGAAATCTCCAGATGCTGGTGAAGTCGCACCTTTTTTTGGCGTTCTAAAATGGCGCGTCGATATTGAAGCGGGACTTGAGGTTAGGACGCAACAACGGCGACCTGGACCGCGGCAAAAAGAAACAAAATCAGCGACTTGCACGCGACTGCAACACCACGGGAGGTCACGCACCAGAAGGTAGTGATTTCTTGTCCGTCAATTTTTGTGAGACGCTGATGGGAAGTGGTCAAGCCTTGGGTGTGTGGCTCAAAAACTAGCGGTGGAAGGTGAAATGGAAGGGATCTGAACGGTAACCCCAGAAAGATAGGCGACAAGAGGGCCAAGAGGTGGTTTGTGCGGAGAGTGCAGGACAGCACGGATGGGAAAGGATGGAAACCCCGGGAAGCTCGGGCGATGTTGTAGTCGTAACACACAGCTTGTCGCAAGCCAGTCGACAGACGGATTCGGAGATGTCCTCACTGCTGGTGGCTGGGTACGCGATGGAGTCTGGTCGTAGACGAGATGACCAACACACCACTAGTGATGGCAAAGATGTGCTAAAGACTCAAGAGCGATGAGGACGATGATGGTGGAGTGATGGAAGAGATGGGAGGAGGCAGTTCGAAGGATAATCGTGGTGGTGGAAGGCGACGACGGGCAGGGTAGTTGTTGGGTTGCCAGCCATCAGAGGAACAACCATCTACGGCTACGCTGAATGGGCAGTACGAATCAAGAATATGGAATGAATGGAATCTGGTTAGTCCACTATGCCAGCCGATAATGCAGGAATACAGTGCCAGTGGACAATCCGCCAGAATCCCCTGGTGAATACCATTCGGAGCAGAATGTATAGGTTGGACATGGACGAAGGGAGTCAATCTCTCCCCAGCCTCCAGGGCAACTGAAGCCAACTCGCACCTCTGCACAAGCGTCCCTTGCAGAATCGCTTCCGCTGCTCCATTCATGTACCATCTGAAGGAACTCCAAATCACAAACTCAACAAAGCATAGATCCGAAATCGGGACGGATCTTCCTGATTATCATTGCAAATATCCTGTCCTGTTAAAACAACATCATTAAAGGGGGGTATTATCATATTCCATCATGTATTAAGATCGTACTTAGGGCATAAGATAGTAGCAGGCACAAGACCCAACATCAACCGAGAACTCCGACGCCAACGTTCAACCCCGAGACCAAGAATATGTACAGCAGCGCGAAAGTTGGGGCTGCCTGACGCATTATCAATCCACCCCGACCAGAATCTGCAGCCCTACCATTTTTTTTCTCTCCTTTTTCTTGTGGCATGAAGCATCGAGAAGCATCAGATTAGATTAGCATCATCGGGCCCTTTCCAAAGACCAGACGCCAGATGAATGCATAGGCGACAGAAGCTCCGCACTGGTATCATATCGGATCGAAAGCGACTGAAACCAAATAGCAAAGGAAGCCGCAGAGACTCAGCAAAGGGGCTCAGTTCATGAGCACGCCATGGCCCACCTCATCATTGCTATCATCGAGGTATTCCACAACCTCGACGACCTCTCGCTCGGGTTTGTGGATCCGGACCAGCCATAGAAAGTAGTCCTCCAGGGGCAACAGATTCAACAGCACAGCATTGCCCCACCATCCGAGACCGCAGACAATGGCACCTGCGACCGCATCCAGGATGAAGTGGTTGGCAGTCGCGACGATAGCAACCAGGATAGTGAACGGATACGCGAACCCGATGACCAGGCAGGCTAGACGGCGCCATGAGGGAAGCTGCAGTTTCGGAGCAAGCGACGGATGGGCGCGATTGAAAAACCGAATCATAATAGTCTTCGAACGGCGATGTTGAGGGGGCAGTGGAATGGTCATGATGGTGAGGCCTATCAACAACGAATAACCGAAGTGGAGGGAAGGCATCGCAGCTGGAAATAATATATTAGCATTTACCGAAAACCGCAATGAATCCAGAAAAGCCCTTACCGTATTGATTGCAGAACCTGTTCTCCGTCCAGACACTACCAGCACCCGCGACACCATGGACCGTATCTACAAAGCCGTAGCTGCGCGCCTTATCCCCCACCGGGCCTTCGACCTTCTCGTCGCTCAGCAGACGTGGTGGCATACAGGGCCAGAGAGAAAACACGACGAACGCCAGCAAGTTGCACACGGCCAATGTCCTCCGGCGCGCTTCATATAGCGCTGGTCCCGCGGGGGATCCATCCACCGTTCCCCGGGGCTTCCCGGGTTGCCGTTCATCCAGACGGTTTCGCGTCGTCGTGTAGTAGTAGAGCCATACGAGAAAAGCAATGGTGCCGGGGATGTGAATAAATGAGTAAATCCAGTTGATCCAAGTCATCAGCAATGGGCGCGCCAGGAAAAATCGCTGGATATCAATCTCCCAGAAGATCCCCAGCTTCTGCTCGACCTCAATCAGCTGCAGCGCATGCTTGCGGGCGACATCCACCGTGCTCTCTTGGAGCGTCAGCGCGGTGAAAGCACGGCCCAATTGGTACGTCTATGATCGCTGTTAGCTTTTGTCTACATTTGAGACGTCTTCCGTATTGCGCATGGCTTACCCAGTAGACCAGAGCCCAGTACCAGCATTCCACCAAGAAGGGAAAGCGTCGTAGCAACCGACTGAGCAAACGATTTCGAAAGACGGCGGTATTCGGAGAAGTCACATCGACTTTCCATGATAGAAAACCGATCTGGCGTTTCCTCCAGGGCTCCTCGTGGCTTTCGAGCAGTGATGGGGAGAGCGATCGGCCGTTGAGTAGCGCATCTTTCGGGGTGGGGCTAGCTAATTCCGAATCTGGAGAACTGTCGCGTGAGTATACACTCGACCTGCGCACATTCCAGCTGCCTTGGCGCGATGGTCGTGTGTCGACAGCACGATTGATCCAGGCGCCTCCAAAGAGCAGGACTATGACTACGAGCGGTTCGAGAATGGCACCGACGCCCATGATGACCGTTCCGCCAGGCGCGGTCGTTCTGATGGTTCAGGCAGGTGACGGGCGACGGAAAGAGTGATGAGGGGGCAAGGATAATTAAGGATATGAAAGATGAGGTATCACGGTCAACGAGGGAGAGACGCAGGGATTGAAGTCGTCGCTGGGGAAAGGACGTAGATAAAGGTCATCATCAGGGAGACGGATCTAAGAAGCGAGCGGAAGAGAGCTCTGGTTCGTTCCCAGGAACGGAAACGGGATAATGAGCTGAAGAAGATCCAGAGGAAGTCGGAGCTCGGAGGAGCCGGAAGGATCTAGGACCGTTGTCTGTACTCTAGTTAATGTGATTGTGGAGGGGCTGCGATGGGGAGAGGCGCAGAGTTGATCAAATACTGGGGAAAAGCAGGGTTGGACCGGGTGAGCTCATCAGTTTTATGCTGTGACGATGCTGCTGATCCTGAGCCTGTACCACGGCGGGGGAATTCCATGAGAGACACATTCTCTCCTCTTGTCTCATATTCCCTTTGTCCTGCGTTACTACTCAACTCAACTCGCCTACAAGAGACGCTTCCAGGAGCTTACCCGATGAACCAGGAATGCCAGTGATCATGACCCAAGGCTGAGCTGAGCGGCCAGCTTCCAAGGCCACCGAACAAGGCACTCTGGATAGTCCGTTGGATATTTGGGCCGAAAGCTAAGGAAGTTCCAACGGTGGTTGGTCCTGTTGGTGACATCCATTCGTAACGCTTCTTGGCATGCCCATCACGTAGTTTAGATAGGATAACCTAGTCAATCTGCCCAGCCACCCGTCTTACGTACCCTGTGCAAAGAGCATGTGGTTGGTATTGAGGCTCTGAGAAAGATAGATATCCTCGAATATTCCTCATGAGAGGCTGTGAGATTGCCAGTGCCACGCCCGACATGAGAGCAGTCGCCGTAACAATTTCACTTCCGTCTCAGTCATAGACTCATCACTGCCGCATTGGGGTGCTAAGACAAACAGTTGCTATCGGCCTCGGAATCAGCTAAGATCCGTCGAGGTCTTGGCAGCGCTCTGTTGCGTCCACTCTCTCTCGGTGGAAAGCTTGCATTCTACGGAGTAAGCCTATAAATTGGTGGCCCGCTTGGGTGGGCAGGGAATTACGTTCACTATCAGCCCTAGATCGTCAAAGCTTAGCAGCACCTTAAGTCAGACAGTGAATGTCTGCTGTAGCTATGCTGGTGATTCAAGGGTCTCATACGAGCTCTGTACATGTATTTCTAAGTGAGGTGCATTAGACATTTACTTCTTACTTCAATGGAAATTCTCCTTAAGGGAGTAACTAGAGCAGAGTGCTGAGGTCATCATACTCCATTCAATGATAACTATTTCCGCTCTGGGACCAGTGGGGTTCGGTAGCCCGAGCGCCGACGATCCGTGGGTATGCAACCTGCACAAATCTAGCATAGTGTACGGACAAAGCCCGTTCAAGCTTAGCTCCGTTCATAGAAGATGACTCAGCGGAATTGTTAGTTACAACACACGTGACATGACATCATCATTTCTCTCGCCATGTTGACAGCTGTGTTTGTAGGAAGGCGATGAAATACAATTGATTGTCAGGGGCAACTGGCAGTCCTTCACTGACCGTTCTAGGAAACCTGCTACGTCAAACTGGCGTAGAGGTACCCTACAACTACTATCGAATAGCCCCATTGAGGGAGCTTCACAGGATGCTGCTTTCTCAGCGGTACTGCCATTCCTCGAGTAAGATGTTCAACGATGCAATTATGCAGCATAGATTCATTCAAACAAATGATATGCAAGTGAGTGGCGAGAGGATCGGTTCCATTTAGATGGCGACGTACTCTTGGACTATTCCTGGTCTTAGATACTCTACAAAACTCAAGTTGCTTGCTGGAATTAACAAGCATCCTCTCAGTCGGATGTACTATATAGTCTACTCTTACATTTAGCTCATACGATCTGGACCGGCACAGCAGCCACAGCGAAAATGTTTCCCGCAGTACGCCACGCTTTTTCAACCTCATCTAAGCCTGCTACATCGACTCCAGGACAGCTCCTGCTAGCAGCTTCGCGATGCTTTTCCACCGCTCCTCTATTTCAGAAGGACGTCACCCTGCTGCAAGATAAGGAGAATGGCTTTGGATTTGCCAGGTCAAACCCACGACCACCCAAGCCAAGGAGCAAGGGCGTGACAGAGATCAGAGGACCATACTATACGGTAAGTTGTACCTGATCACGGACAGACCCAAACCAGTCACTAACGTGGACGTTCCAAGGTCATGGGAAAGAGATATCTCGCAGACGTTCTGGAGACGTAGGTCGACACTGGACTTTTCGAGAATTGCCAAGGTCTAACATTAAACAGTATGGGAACACATGTCGATGGCCTCAAATTCGCGGGCGGTATGTCCTGGACCATCACATGATTCTTCCAGTGGATTGATGAATGCTCCCCCATAGGATCGTTCTCCTTGTTCCCGGAGAAGCCACTGCGCGAGTTGATTGATCTCGCGCACTCTTATGATGTCTATGTCTCGTCTGTATGATATTCCATACGAATTATCGATCGCATGATTGGGTCTCAACTGACCTGGTATATAGGGTGGTTGGGCCGAACATCTCCTCACACACCCGGATCCCAACACGGTCTTTGACAAATATCTCACGAAGTGCAAGGATCTAGGGTATGTATCCTCTTATATATATACACCTCACCTTTCCATTAGATCAACAACTGAACATCCCCAGATTCGACGTTATCGAAGTATCCTCCGGCTTCCTCTCCATCCCAGGAGACGACTGGCTCCTCCTCGTCGACAAGGTCCACTCCTACGGCCTCAAAGCCAAACCCGAACTAGGCATCCAATTCGGCGCCGGCGGCGATACACCGGCCAGCGACCTTGAGGCCATCGGCACTTCCGACCCCGGCAAACTCGTCAACCTAGGCAAGAAGTTTCTCGACGCAGGCGTCGAGCGTCTCATGATCGAGTCCGAGGGTATCACCGAGAACGTCACGTCCTGGCGTACGGATGTCGTCTCGACAATCATGAAGGAATTGCCTCCTGAGAGGGTCATGTTCGAAGCGGCCGATCCGAAAGTCTATAACTGGTACATTCGCGAGTTTGGCGTCGACGTCAATGTCTTCATTGATCATTCGCAGATCGTCCAATTGACTTGTCTGAGACATGGTATCTGGGGTACGGCGGATACATTTGGGAAAGTGGTTACGTTCCGGCCGGAATAGAGTCTTCCCTCTCTGTGACTATCTTCTCATTTCCGTCTTCTGGCGATCACCTAAAACAATAATCAGCATCTACAAATGTATTGTTGTACCATCGGCACCACTCTGTGAAAGGGACGAAGACAGAGTAAAGTCCGGAAAAATAGGCGAGACGATTGGGGAAATGCTGGTAAAGGGAAAGGCAACGTGGAGACATGGTAGAGCGCAAGAAATCGCAATAACAATACAACAATAAATATATAACCACAATTTTTGTATACAGGAGCGGAGATGAGAAGGAACGCGTCCCTGAGGACTTCCAACAACAGTACTGGAAGAATATGGATAGCCAATTAAATTCACTTCTGAAGGTGCTACACTTGACCATTATCTACATAAGCGAATAAATATAAAGATAACGCATCTCCGGCAACTTCTAACAACAGTATCCGGAAGAATACAATTAAATTCACTTCTAAAGGTGCCACACTTGGTCGTCATAAATGTCAAGCCAAAAGGTCTTGCACTCGTTGCGGTCTCGAACTGGAAAATTATGAGCTGATTACCTACTGGGTTATGTGACATGGAGTAAATTGAATTCATTTAAACATTTATCGTCATTGGTTTACTCGGTAGAATAATCATAACCCAGTACCATACAGTAGTTAGAAAGGGATCATAATATCAGCGTCCCGATTCAATGTTGGCCTGGAAGATACTGTGGAATTAACCATTCCCCCCCCTTTTTTTTTCTCGCTGTCAACTTTCCTCTTCCGGAGCTCAGCTCTAGCTACATCTCCAATAAATTCTCAGGAAAACTGCTAGCGTTTATTTTTCTCTGCAGAAGTTTGGTGTACTCTCAGCTGAAGCTCTACGTAGATGTACTCCCATATGGAGCAGCGGGATCTGCACCGCACATTAAGAATCAGAGATCATACACTTTGACGCCTTTTCCAATATTGCATTTTGAAACTTGTATTACAAACCCGGCCTATGAATCTAGTCTGAATAACACGATCGAAAAAACATAGATGGTTGGAATCTTCGTTCAGTTCAGTTGGATTGTAAGCCGACTTCGCTGGCTGATGCTGCGGGGGAGATCTTCAAGCTTATCTTAAACTTAACAAGGGCAGTTGGACAGAGAGAAAAAAAAAAAGGAAAAAAAGAGGCTTGGATGAACTCGCTGCGCTGGGGAAAGAACAATATTATTTTAACTAAATAGACTTGACACAAAAAAAGCCGGCTCACCCAGAGTGGAAACGATAGTTGTGTGTAGTAGGCACTAGTAGCATGGCAGATGGGAACCACACGAGAAGCAAAAAAGGGAACAAGAAGAAAAAGGGGTTGTCC
>JAPVCG010000075.1:334587-349235 GCA_029606305.1 Paecilomyces fulvus | reverse complement strand
ACGACAGAAGATGCTGGAATTATATATCACGTCTTATCTTATCCACAGACCCCACTGACAAAACCTAAAAACCGAATGGGTTGGACGGAGCTAGACGAGAGTTTGTTAGCATACTATCGGAAATACGGGAGTAGCAGGTGAAGAACTTACTGGCTTGAGCGAGATTGGCCCTCATACCCGTAGGCTGCGGGGTGAGCTTCTTCGCTTCGGGCTTGACTCCAAACCTGACAGGAGGCGGAGGACCTGTCTTCTGCGGCCGTAAAGGTGCTGCCGTCGGCTGCTGCGGGATAGGTGGCACAGGGGGTGGAGTAAAGGTGGTATTGCCGAATCCATTCATACCCGTAGGCTGCGGCTGCAATGCCGGTGGTAGGACTGAATTGATACCACCTGTTGGCATAGGTTGTTGCTGCGGTGTGAAGCCACCGAATCCGGTTGGCTGCGGTGCAAGGCTCGGGAGAGGAGGACGAGGATCCGCAAATGGACTGCCTGTCGGTTGCACATTCATATACTGTGGCTGTTGCTGGAATCCGAACTGGGATTGTCCGAACCCAGTCGGCTGCGGCATCAGACCGTTCTGGAATTGGCCTTGAGGAATAAATCCTGTAGGCTGGGGCGGCAGCTGTTGTTGGAAACGCTGTTGGTTCAGTTCGTTCAAGCTCTGACCAGCTGGTGCGATATGGGGAGCATTCTGGGGAATGCCGGTAAGCTGCGGCTGCAGTGGGGGTGGTCCGAAGGAGCTCTGGGCCTGGAAGTTTTGAGGAGCAGATAGAGGCCGCTGAGGGGGAGGTGGGAGAAATGAACTTTGACCAAGGGCCTGAGGGGGCTGTGGACGCTGCCGCGGGGGCATCTGCTGGAAGCCAGTGAGCTGGGGAGGCAGCCCTTGACTGGGTTGCTGTCCCAATTGGGCGAAGAAGCTGGGATTAGCACCAGTCGGCTGAGGTTGCTGAACTGGTGCTGGTGGCTGTTGCACAGCAGTAGGTTGAGGCTGGATTACGGCCGGCTGTGCATTTTGCGCAGGTTGAGCAGGCGTAGGCTGCAAAGGAGCTTGCAGCAGGGACAGATCCGCCATAGCCCCGGCCAGAGAAGCCTGCTGCTGTGGTGCTTGCGAGTTGGCTGGAGATGCCGGAGCCGGTGTAGAAGCAGCAGCAGGAGCAGAGGTAGCTGGCTGCTTTGGCGGCTTCACTTCCCATGCATCATCGTCGAAGCCCTTCTTGACAGGCTCATCATTGGTGGTAGTAGCTGCTTGCTGAGATTCTGCTGGTGTTGAGGTATCCTTCTGTTCAAAGGCCTTCGGATCGACAACATCGCTAGTCTGCACCGCGGGAGCTGGTCGGCCCTTGCGGGTGTTGTTTCGCAGGGCACCACCAGAACCTGAGAATAGTCCACCTTGTCCATCGTCAATGACTTCCTCTCCGCCGAAACTGACATTCCGCAACTTCGATTTCGCACCCGTGCGGCCGAACATGTTGTCCAAGTACCGCATTACGCGCAGAATATCTCCTTCCTTGAGTCCCAGCGTGCGCAAAGTCTCCGGCGTGATATCCGGCAGGACACTTTCGTCGATGGAATCCTTGTTGAAGTTCTGCGAGTATCTCTCACACTGGTGGGGACCGACTCCGGCCTTCAAGAAGAAGTCGAACCAGTCATGTTCCTTAACAGAAGCACCCGCGCGACTAGGATCCTTGGGCTTATCATCTTGACGGACGCTCCGGCGACGAATATCAGACAAGGGCTTGTCTTCGTCCAGAGACTGGCCGGTGACCTTCTCCACGTATTCCAGGTCTTCGACGGACATCTTGGAGACTGGGACGGCGATCTTGACTCCATTCTGCTTGTGAAGGTGGATCTTGCCATCCTGAAGGGCGAGGAATTGCGCTTCGACCGTGAATGATCCTGTTCGATCGGTCCATGATCGTGTCTTTGAGGGGTCGGGCTCTGTGGTTTCGTCAGTACTTACTACTCCGGAAGAAACTCGCCAGCGATTCTTACTTGGCTTCGAGCTGACGGAGCCCCTATTGGATCGGCTGTCTCGTTTTCGCTGTAAAGAATGGTTATTATCACTCAATGCCAGCAAACTACTGCGTCTTTGTCCTGGGCCTACCTCGGATTTCTGTGCAGCGTCCTTCGCCATCCGGGCTTCCTCCAGTCGGTTCTGTTCGACGGTCGATAGTCCAGCATTGACTCCGGAGGCAGAGACCGTTGGGACGGAAAGGAATCCAGTGATCTCGATGTAACTGCTGGGCACAACACCTTCCCTGCCGTTCTTCACGCGTCGCACCATCCACCACTCATCTGACTTGGTATCATCCAAGATGATCACCTCGTCGCCGACCGACACTGTGACCTCATCATCTCCTTGAGCCATAAAATCATATAGAACCTGTCCCTTCTTCCGAGCCGGACCGCCTTTTCCAGCTTCAATGACCTCCTTAAGCCCTTCCGCTCTGTATGCTCCGGCAATCTCACCCAGTGCAGAAACGATTTCGCGTGCGGTATCCTTGGCACCCGCGTGGAAATCAATACTCTTGCTCGGCCGAACAAGATCCATGAATACGTGTTTGCCCTCGATGGAATAATGGGTTAATCTGTCAGCTGTCCACTCTTGGTGATCCCCATCGTCATAGTCGGGCGATATGAAGATCGTCCCCGTCGCGACGTTGATCCCCAACGTCGTAGGCATCTTCTTCCGCTTGCCCATCACCTCGACCATCTCATTTACGTTATAGATGTGATACCCAGAAGGCGAACGCGGCGTAGGGTTTCCGACACGGTTGAAAGGCGGCGACTCCTGAATGCCGCCATCCCGCTCTCGCTCCCGTACGATAGAATGATGCGCACGGGCGGTAGGAGAAGGCTCAGAAGGCGAATATAGTCGTACTGGCGGAGAAGTATGTTGAGGGGTCGGTCGCTGCGGAAGACGTGGGGAAGGTTCAGCTTCTTCCACAGTTTCTTCGGGGACATGAACGGGACGCGGAGGTTGCGGAGGAGGCGCCTCTCTCGGGGTCTCCGCTGAGCTCACGGAGCCATGCTGTCTGTGGAGGATACCTGCGATGGCCGCAGCAGGACCCTGGGCGGCCGCAACCGGGGACGGAGGCGTTGGAGGAGCAGACACTTCGGGCTCGACCTCTGGACGCTGTGGCAGGGCGGGGGGAGCTGCCGGTGATGCGGGGGCCGGAGGAATAGCTGGGGCAGCTGGAGCAGCTTGCGGCTGCGCATCCTCTTGAATCTCGATGTAATTCGATGGTGCGAATCCATATTCATCATTAACCCCAACCAATGTCCAGTCCGGATCCGAGGCGTCGTAGACTACGAGGTCCGCATCTTCCGAAAAGGAGACCTCCTCATCGGTCTGGCGTGTGTAATCGTAGAGAGCCTTAGCTTTGTGGATGGGTTGAGCCTAAACCCAGCGATTGTCAGCTACATATCATACCAACCGTCATCTAGGCCTTCCAGAACGAGCGATAATCACGATGCGAAGGCAGTCCCGGACATATCCTGATGAACCGCATAGCCAGTCGCTTTCGCGAAGACGACAACAACTTCCCCCGACCAGCTCCTTTCCAGAGACCGTTGAAAGGGACAAGAGACAGAAAACCACCAGGAAGGGCGCATGGACGTCCTTACCTCCTCAATGTAATTACTCGGCACCAGGCCTTCAGGCTCATCCTCGTCCTCGCGCTCCGCCTTCTTCTTCGCCTTCCACCAATCGTCCTCCGTGTTCTTCTCCAGAATAAACAGTAGATCACCTTCCTTTATCTCGAGCTCGCCCTCCCCCTGCGGCTGATAGTCATAGACTGCGGTGTAGACGCCTAGGAAGGCCATGGTGGTGGGAGGTGATTATCCCCGATCCGAGTCCCCTCCGGAATCGACTCCGTCAGCAGTACTTATCACTCTGCCAGCTTGACGGTACGTTCGTTGCTGCTGGGCCACGCAGGGCGTATGACGTCGCCCACTTGGGGATTTGTGATGGGCTTTTTTCCAGGGATTCTGCTGTCGTTTGTGACAGTTGGAGGGGCGGCTGAATGTTCAGGGTACAAGTCCAGGAACACGAGGGAAGCCGATCAGGTTGGATTTGGATGGGGCTCCGTTGCGTTACTGGCCTAGGTCGGTCGAACGAGTCGGTCTTGGCGGAAAGTTGCGGCCTTACGAGTAGTTAAGTTAGTTATTCCTGGGATGGAGAAGCATATTTCCTCTTTGTCTGGTTTCTGCTGATGAACGAAATCTCGTTGTTAGATTCTTCCACACGAATCTTGTGCTTGAAGCTGAGAAAATCGTGTTGTCTGCTGGTCACGTTGCTGGCTTTAACTTGGTTCGGATAGAGACGAACTCAATCAGAGAGTATGGAGTAAACATGAACATGGATCTGATACAGATACTGTACAATCGTGATTCTTCGGTTGTTAAATTATTTAAAAACAGGGTACCCTCAGGGCATCATGCAGGTCTATATCTGAAACTCAAAACGCTTGGAAAAGGACGATCAAAGCTCCATCGGAGCAAATCAGTCGAGTTAAACGATAGGCATCAAAATTACAACTCTTCCTTGAAGAAGGTCTCCTCACTGCCTTCTTCAGAGTCGTCGTTGGTAGGCTTCGGAGGCGATGGTGGCTGTTTCACCTTCTCCTTGGACGGTTGCTTCGGATCCTTCTTCGTAGGACTCTTTGGCTCCTCCGTGGTGTCTCCCTTCTGACCTTCATCCGGTTGCTCCGTTGAATCTGTCGAGCTTTCTGCGCCCTCTTCAGACTCGTCGTCATCAGCATCTAGGATCCCCCGGATTTCCCGACCCCCGTTCACCTCGATCACCTCCAGCTTCCAATCCTTGCCTTGGGCCAGTTCCTCAAGACGCTTCTTCAACAGTTCGATCTTTTCCGGGTCCAGGTCAAATTTCTTCAGTTCCTCCTTCGACAGCAGTTGTATCTCTCCGCCCTCCTTCTTGGCCACGACTTCCACTCTCTCCTCGCCCGCGGTGGCCACACGCCCCTTCTGGATCTCCTTTCCCTCGCCTCCCACAAGTTTCTTCGCACCAACTTCGATCCCGCCTACGATTGGGAACTCAGCGCTGGCAGAATCGACGAGCTGTTGCGCCAGTCGATGAGCCCGGGCCGCCTCCCAGTCAGCGACATCGTCCGGGCTAATGATCTGCCGGCATTCAATCAAGTGAGCATCATCGTGTCGCGGTGGCAGGAATGCGACATCATGACAGAGTCGAGGAGTATAGATGATCATCAGGTACGAGCACGTGGTAATCTCTTTAATCCATCCAATGCGGTCCGTCGACTGGGGATGACAGTGGAACTGAATCTCGATCTTCCGCTCCTTGCCCGTTAAATCGCATTGCGTACCACCACCTAGCCGCTGCACAAGATACCTCGACTCGCCCTTGGTCTGTAGCTCTGCAATATCTGTGGTCGTCTTCTTGTCCTCACCCTCCACGTCTTCCTCATCATCTCCATGCCCGAATTTGCCCAGGACGAAGGAATGCGTAGTCGGGTCCTCAACTGGCGGGTAGCTTGGCACCCCCATACCAGAGGGCAGTGCGTGGAACTGCTTCACCTGATTCTTGTAGCAAAACGAGTATGACCACCACCCGGACACGTAGTACATGCACTTTCCCTCCATCTCGCGTAGAAGCTCCAATCCGCGGTCCGTCGCGCGTGCCAACTCTTTCTCCTCTTCTTCTCTACTTCCCGCATCATCCTTGGCCGTTGTATTTTCGGGCTCGACCCGCGGGATCTGACACAAGTATGGCTGACCCTGGAGAATCATCCTTTCATATGTACCGGTAAATCCACCCTGGGGATCAGGAGATCGCTGACTACCCTCCAATTTTCGTCCTTTGGCAGCATTTGCCAACCGCACCTCTTTATCCTTATCTCCTCGCTCGCCGGAAGATGTAGACGAGGAATCCTGCGCTTCTAACAGTGCTACTGCGTCGGGCGCGAGGACGTATTCATCGGGGTATACAACTTGGAACTACCAAAATAAACAGAGGAAATCAGAATCTCTCTCGGAAATTCCCAATGGCGAAAAAAAGCTTACCTGCGGAAAAGCCAAAATGTCATCGTTGATACTGAATGTCCTGGAACCGGCCAGCGCGCCTGCTGCTGCTGTCGCGCATGCCAGGACCAGCAGAGGCGCAAGCGTGCCTCTCGTCAATCGTCTCATGATCGCGTCCTATCCCTCACAATCACGTAACCTTGTGTTGCGCCCATGCGTCGTGTATTGTTGTCTTCAGCGACTCGGAGGTTGCCGTCGTCAGGCTCGGAGTAGGTACCTAGACTGGCGATGACCCCAGTCCAAATCACTGACCGAGAGACATCACACCGATGCAATCAATAACTCCCATAAAGAAATCCAGGACGTTGGACGTATGAAAATTAGTGGATGTAGAAGGACCGTTCTGGACAGCTGTGATTAAGCTGCAGTCACTTGAACCCACCCGAGATCTGGCCTGAATCTCTGGGATCGGGCTTGGCGTGTTACCTCAGTTCTATAGAACTCTGCACATGTACAGGCATCTTTGGTGGATCTACTTGTGAATTTGTTTCCATCTGGCATCTATAATCAATAGTTCTGATAGATCAGATTTATGTAAAAAAGCTCTACGGGTGCGAAGCAATGATATTGTACCTGGTGGATTCGGTTTAATAGTCTAGAGAATGAGAATATTTCAACCTCATCTTTACTTTTTTTCATCCAACCTCTTATTTTTAGAGTTGTATGACAACTCGAGGACCAGAGCATTTTAAAAATCATCTTGGGAAGGCTTCATCCGCACATTCGCTGAGACCTGGTCACCCATGTATTCTACTAGTTACCGCTTTAGGTTTCTATGTTAAAAGGAGGGTGTGCAGTGCCTAGGAGACGCAAAAAAGGTCTGATAAGAATTCGAAAGGAAAGTTCAAATGACTTCAGCGCAAGGCTCAATCTTTATTACCGGTGCCAATGGCGGCCTTGGCTCTGCTCTGGTCTCTTCGCCGGACCTCGCATCCAACTATTACGGTATCTATACAGTTCGCAATGTTGAAACAGCGACTGCACTCAAAAAAGCGCTCGTACAGCCGTCCCCCGGGACACAAGCACGATGAGATTGCCTTGGATCTATCAAAGTTTCAAAACGTTTGAACCATTGCTGCTTCCATCAATCAGCGTGTCTCCGAGGGCTCTCTTGCGTCGATCCTTAACGCTGGCTATCAAGAGCATACTGAACAATACCTTTCTGATATGTCATTCGCAGTGTAATTTCCTGTCTCACTGGCTATTTACCCTGATGCTCCTTCAAAGTATGCACGGAGAACATGGAAGGATAGTGGTTCTTGAAAATTCTACGCACGAGTCCTTTTTACCACTTTAGTTCTCTAACTATGTCTATTTACTTTCCCATCATTATGCTGACATTGGTCTTATAGCCCCACGTAATGATTCGATTGGCATGTTTAAAGACGAACAATGGAAGACCCTCTTCCATTAATCTAACCGGGTTTCTTCCGCCAAAAACTACAGTTGTGAGCTTCAGAGGCGAACTAAACAGCAACCCTTCCCTTTTCAACATCTTCGTACTGGGTGTTGATCCCGGAGGAATGCCCAGTGAACTGACACGGCGCGGATCCTTCTTCCTGAATACGATTGGGATGAAGATCATGGTGCCGATTCTTGCCTTGATTCTCGTGAGAGTATCTCCAAACGGTCCTCTGCGTACTGAGTCGAAGTCGGCCAGCGATGTTCTTAGAGCAGCATTCGATACGCAAACTCTTGGCGAAAGACCGAAGGAAATGTACCTGAATGGCTCGGCTCCATTTCAGACGAGCGCGGAGGCTGGAGACCCTGAGAAGCAGGAGATAGTATCAAGTACGCTGGCCTCAGAGCGGAAGAGACCGCCTCGGCCAACTGGGATTGAGTTGATGTAGCTGATCATGCCGAGAGGAATCGTTGTGTTCATATAAATCACCTGCATAGCTGTAGTCATACTTCATATACATCCACATCTCATCTCATAAATAAACCAACACCGCCTCTGACGCACCCACACTGACCGTCACCTCACCACCACTACCAACCTCTACCTCCTCTGTGACCCTGTCCCCCGTAATATCACACGTCCCATTCTCAAAACCTTGTCCTGCAGCAGTAATGGTCCCGCCTTGATCGATCCTCGCCGTGGCCGAATCACCCGTCAACCTCACCGCCGTGACAGTACTCGAAGAGGTTGAAAGACCCGTTAGTGTGAAATTAACACTGTTCCTTGTCCCGGAGCTATAGTAGTCTGAATTGTACAGTAGGATTCGGACGGGACTATCGTTCTGGTAGATGGCATATGCGGCGTAGGGGGTATCGCCTGCGTCGAGGGGAGCGATGCGTGATGCGCCGCTCAAGGCGAGTGCAGCCATGTATGCGCCGTAGTAGGGGGCGCCCATGTCGTATCTGCCCCACCAGCAGTATTGGCCTAGGGTAGGAAGGTTCGTCAGGATTACATTGGATGTATCGGGGGTGGTGTGGGAAGAAAGGGGGAGGGGACGTACAGTTTCCAATTGTCCCTTGGTGGAAGAAAAGTTGCTGTTGCGAGCTCTAGGTTAGTTCTTGATAGCTGCTTTTTTTTTCTGGGTGTATGTGTCTATAATGAAAAGAAATATTTACCTTAGCTCCTAAAACCACGGCCTGCATCACATAGTCGAGGATCCAGAGGGCAGCACCATACGTCGGGCTAATTCCACCACCACCCTGAGTAGCTTCTCTGACTGTTAGAATCATGCTATCATGGTAATATATTCTGACGAAAGGAGCGTACTCGAGAAGGCTGCTTACCTGAATTGGTCTCCCCGAAAACGAATGGCTTGTCCAACGACACCGCCGCACTGATATCATCCGCAAATGCAGACACGCCATTAACGATAGAAATGTGGCTCATCAAATCTGTCAAGTTCGCCGTAGATCCAGACTGCGGGTAATAGTGTTCACTAAAAGATTTGACGTATATAGCAGAGCCGCTCTCTTTGGCAGTCAACTCCTCGACGCTGAATGAACCGGTTCCGAAGAAGACACCGGCCTGGATAATGGACTCTTTATCAAGAGCTGTTCCGACGGACTTCTGCCAAGAAACCTGGGAAGATGCATCTGCAGCAGCTGTCCAGGAACTTCCGTTGGCGATGGAGTCGGAAGAAGTGAAGACTTATGTGGAGGTTAGAAATTGAGATTTTATTTTCACCTGTAGAAGATATCTCCTTACAATTTGGCTCATTGCCCAATTCCAAGGCGTATAGATTTGGGATCGCGGATACTGCTTCCTTGGCGGCAGCAATTGTGTTCGAGATGTTGTTGAGACGTCTATCCAGGCCTAAAGTCAATGGTAGTTAGAGAAGGTTATTTGCTATTCTTGGTTCTGTCAATATTGTAAACATGGTCAATACCTACCTACGGTTACATTTCCACCATACGAACCGGCAATATGCATAAATGATGGACCGAAGGTAAGAGAGTCAGGTGCATCTGCTGATGATGCTACGGTGTAATTGACTGCGGTGTTTAAGTTTGGGTCGTATGTTGCTCGATCTCTGCAGAAAGAGAGCCTTCAGTTAAGAGGATCATGCTTGATGTCGCAAATGGTCTATACTCACTGCGTGGTACCACCGATTCTGATTGGAGGAGCGGCGCCCATGGCTGTCTCAAGATTGCTTAGACAGACATTGGTTGCGGCTACATCTTCGATGTATGCTGGAAATGCAAAGAATTCGAATCTGGGAAGGATATTGGTCATTTAGCATTTATGTTGGAATCATCTTAGCACTTACGATACGCCAACGGGAGCCGAGTCGAGGATTCCACTTGCATTCGACGGTGGTGAGGAAGGGACAGCAAAGGTGAGCCCATGAATATTTCTAGCTAGTAGGCTTGTTATAAAAAGCCCGAGATTCCGGTTCGAAAGCATCTCTATATATGAGATGATTAGGATTTAAAGATCGATGACGGACACTATCCAGCGGTTAGCAATATAGTTTCATAGGCCATGAAGATACCACACAGTGATATATTTCTAAGATAGAAGTATCATAGCCATGTTGGGCATGTGTCGTAAGGAGACTTTGATTCCTTTTATTGCCGATCCATTTGGGGCTTAAGATTTAGAAACATCATATACCTACCGAAGTCAAAGGAAAGAGCTTGCTTTTGGTTTCGCTCTGCCTGGCAGAAGGCATGAAACATTTTATTCTATACGGAGAAACAAATATTGCTACTTCTCCTAAATTTTGTCTCTAGCAGGGATAATTACTACGGAGCTTATGGCTATAGTAGTTCTTTAGCCGACATCCCTGTTGGTGGCCTATAACTAGGGGGTCTGAACCTGTGCTAATTCATATAAAACGCCGTGGTCAGAACCAAAGATGATTGATGGAGAAATCAAGGTCAGTAAAGTATGCCTTCCACAGATGTCGTTCACTTTTGCCTCCCCGGGACTGTGTCTTATCGTATGATCATAGGATCGACTGTTTCATTCACTGGAAACTCCAACTTCCCCGCATCCACTTACCCCGGCCACTCTATGGGATTTCGACAAGCTCGATGCATGGAACAGGAGCTCTTTTTCATGTGTTTATGATGAGATGTAATGAGATAATCTTTTCGCGCAAAATGTAAATCCTATCTACCGAGTTAACAACTGCATAGCACAGGTGTTCTGTTTCCACAGGAAGAGAGGCTTGCCATTCCGAGGTGAAGATGCAAAAGAATTGTCAAGTGACTAGACCCTGACTGATTTTTCTGGCATTATTCTTTTTAAATTTCCTTCCTGTGACATCATGTTGCTAGAACCTGAGATCAGCGTCCTGGGGGAGGACCCTCCCAGCATCCATCGCTTGAATGCCTGCGCATATCAACAATCAGCTCTGACTAGCTTCGGGGGATTCCAGTATGCCGCTTTTTACTCTCGCAGTAAATCTTCAGATGGAAGATTCATTACTCTGGCGCGCCGTGATATCCGGGAAAAGCCTGCGAACTGGCATCTGGTGACTTTCACGGATTATGAGCAAACAACGGACGATGGCCACAACACGATTTCGATTGGAATATGTGCCGGCGATGGGACCATACATATTGCATTTGACCATCATTGCGACGTGCTGAAATATCGAGTGTCTCGTCCAGGCTTGGCCGCCGACTCCAGCGAGGTAGCATGGAGTACGGAAAGCTTTGGGCCTATCCGCAATTCTCTTCCAAGCACTTCGACGGAAGATGCCTTGGTTGATGTGACGTATCCTCGTTTCCTACCTGCAGACGATAAGATGTTCTTTGAATGTCGTATTGGCAAGTATGTCAGAATTTTGAGACCCCTTAAAGTTTTTGTTCAAGAACATCATGTGGTGGGGTGAAATTACTCGAAACTGACAATCGATACTATACAGAGCTGGAGCGGGTTCAGACATTCTCTATCTTTACGACGCTGAAGGACATTTCGAGTTGATCGGCACCTATCTGATCGGAAGACAGTGCAACCCTTATCCGAATGGGCTTTCCTGGCATCATCCGACACATACACTGCACGTAACCTGGACAAACCGCCATTTTGTCGAGTATGAGGGAGCAACCGATCCTGGCTCTACCGCCCACAAGGCCCAAGCCGGACCTAACGGACCTGAGAACAACGAAGGGCTTTATTATACCTACAGCGCTGACTTCGGTCGGACATGGAAAATCCCTTCAACCAAGGAAGATGTGACGGATATTCTCGGGACACCAGTCCCTGCTTTAGACTCTCATGACCGACGGCTTTTGGCACAAGAAATACCCCGGAATAGCGGCATCATGAACCAAGAAGGTCAGACTGTTTCTCGGGATGGCGGTATCCATGTCCTTAACCGGGAGAATACTAGCGGAGAAGAGCGCTGGATACATTACCATCTCGACCCTACTTATGGATGGGATCTTTCGCCACTGCCATTTCTGAAACCAACAGAAACAGGACCGCGAGGGAAGGTTGTGCAACATGCCCCATCGGATCAACTGCTCTTTATCCTTCCCTCCAATACTGATTCCGATCTGGTGATCCTTAGAGCTGCCCGTGGTAGCACACAGAAGTGGTATGATCAATACGATGTCGTCTGGAGGGACGAAGGGTATACGGGGGAGCCGCTAATCGACGAAGAAGCGCTTCGCGAGCACGGAACCTTGTCTGTTTTCACGACTCGATCTAAGGGAGGAAAGAAGGAAGTTGTGGTGTTGAATTTCAATTTGAGCAAATTATAGCATGACTTCGTATTCACATAAGATATATGCGGCGACTCCCTTTTGCTCTGAACAAAAACTGTACACTACATGAATTGAATTCATCTCAGTGACTGACGTCAGGTAACTTGGATCATTAAAGAAACCCTCTACTATACGGGATAATAATCCAAACCACTCTATCTAGAAACCAACCTTGAATTTAACCGACTTCTCTATATTAGTAGCTTTTGAGAACGGTTAAAAGGAGATATATTGACTAATTAAAAGATCCAGAGACATAATTAGTGGAATCCAAATAGTCCCTGTTTGCTAATACAGTATGTGGCGCTGCTGCATCCCGCTTCCTAACCCCAGACTTAGTGGAGAGTCCGGGGAAAAGGTTCGAACCTAGTCTGGAAATGCGGGGTATAGCGCCCTTCCAATGCAGGCCAAAGGAGGTAGGCATGGGAGCAATCTCGCCGATTTTCTGGTAGATAAGCTACCGATACGATTTAAGCAATGAGTCCGATTACGAGCGGATTTTCCTTCTTGCTTCTGGAAGTCTGGGGCTTACTATAGAGATATACGGATGTCGTCTGTCTATATTTGAAGTCTCTCTTTCCCCTCTATTGGAGACAGATCTATACGTTATCACCTGACATAGATCGCAGGAAACCTCAAGGAACAGAAATCCGGCAGGCATATTCCAAAATATGGCCTTTAGAGGGCAACAACATGTTGATCGCCAGGCATTGGAACATACCACGTTAAGCAATAACAAAGATGTCCCGTGGTGGAAAGATTCCGGTCTTCGAAAGCTGAATTGCATGCTTTTCTTTCTCATGTTCAGCGAGTTTACCCAGGGATACGATGCGTCGTTGATCAATAATGTGCAGCAGTTGACGGTTTGGCAGCAAGGTATCTCAATCGCGATAGGCGAAGAAAGAACTAGCTGACAGTATGTGATAAGAGTTCCATCACCCGCATGGAAATCTTCTTGGTGCAATGAGTGCTGCATATTGGATAGGTAAGTAGTAATTTCCTTGATAAGATATACAACTGCCCCTGCTAAGCTACACTAGGAAATATTGTCGGCGTCGGATTTATTTCCAGCGTCTCAGACCGATTTGGTCGTAGATGGTGTCTCATGTTGGGATCTATCCTATGCCTTGCTGGCACTGGACTCGCTACAGGAGCTTCTGAATCTGGAATGTTCATTGCTGGTCGACTGCTGCTTGGAATCGGTGGTGTCATTGTCGGAGCCATTGGGCCCATGTGGATGGCAGAACTTGCATATCCTGCCCATCGGGCTACAGCCACGGCAATGTCCAATACGACATATAGTGCTGGATCGATTTTGTCCGCTTGGGTCACTTTTGGATCTTTTCATATGACGAGTTCATGGTATGGTTTCAATTCATTTTCCAGATGTCTGTTCTGCGTACTAACATATGCGAAGGGCATGGCGGTTACCAACTATCTTCCAAGCTCTGCCCTCTGTCCTGCAAGCATTTGGGGCAGTGGCCCTGCCTGAGTGAGTAAATTCAGCCTCAGATTTCCTCATGAACCGTTTCGTTAAGAGACCATTTTTCCTTTTCTAGATCTCCACGTTGGCTCGTTAGCAAAGGCTATGAAGAACGGGCTCTCAGCATCCTGGCCAAGTATCATGGCAATGGCAACGCTCATGATCCGGTGGTCCAGTATGAATTTAAACAGATACGCGATACTATTGAACTGGAAATTGCCGCGAGAAAAACTTCTTGGAAGACGCTTGTCAGCACCAGAGGGAATCTATGGCGGTCATTCATCCTGGTCTGGTGCGGTACGTATCCATATCATATTCAAAGTTGTTCAATTGCTTCACTGTCATAGCTAACACAGATCTCCCAATATGTATAGGCATATGCAAACAATGGTCCGGAAACGGCTTGATCAGCTATTACCTCAGCAGCATGCTTAAGTCTGCGGGCATCACCAAAGAGATACAGACCACATTGATTACCGCCACAAGTGCTATGTTCAGCTTTGCCTGTTCTGTAGCGTTCGCATTTCTGCCCAGTCGAGTCGGTCGACGGCCGCTTATGCTTTGGTCCATGGGTCTCATGTGGTTGGTTTTCTCGCTCATCACCACCTGTACGGGGGTATATGTCGAGACGAAAAGCAAATCAGCCTCGTACGCGACGGTTGCTTTCATCTACTTATACAATGCGGTGCATAATCTCGGTTGGACAGGTGCTATGATGTTATATGGTAAGTGGTCCCTTAGGACATAAATTCATATCCTTCTTCCACATGACATCTATAAACTTCAACCGCTTACCTGGCCCTTCTTGTAACAGTGGTGGAAATTCTTCCTTTCGCTATCCGCGCAAAGGGCATTGCCCTTTTCTGGCTAGTAACTGGTGCAACGGGTGCATTCAACACATACATCAATCCTCTCGGCATAGACGCCT
>JAPVCG010000075.1:291888-334509 GCA_029606305.1 Paecilomyces fulvus | reverse complement strand
TTTTTTTTTTTTTTTTATCTTGTCCCATCTTAACACCTGAACCTATTTCTTCTCATCCAATCTCCCCCCCCTTCATTTCTTTTAAGCAAACGCAAATCATAAAAACATATGCTAATAAGAACAATACCATAGACAAAAGGCCCCAGTCTCGAGCAAATCGCGCTTCTGTTCGATGGTAAAGACGCCGTCGTGGCGCATGTGAATCCCATAGCGGAAGAGTTCTTGGAAACAAAGGGCGAGGAAAATAAAAATGGGACACAGAGAATACAGGTAGAGAGGGTCGGATAGGTTATTTTTTTAGCAGTATTTTTTGTAAGACTTCAATTAATTTGATTAGTTATGTTCTATTATAGTGGTTAATAAGTTCCCTGGTTGGAACAGGACAATGTTATTATAAATATGAGATCAGGGGGCTTAGTCGAGTAGGTTTATCCAGTTGATAAATTCCAAGAGGTATGTTCTCTTCCAGTGTCTCCTAATGCAGTTTTCAAGAAGCAAATCCTTCCCTCGTAGATGCAAAGAATAATAATTCAACTCAGGTTACATTTCTCTCCTATGATTAACTAACAATTATGAGGATTATCATTCACGGTTCCATGAGATTCTATTCCTGAGCGAGCTTTGGCTCGACTTGGAAGGCTCGGGTCCGAACCTAAAAGCCAAGATTCCTAATCTCCAATTCATCATCCGAATCTGGTATGTCGGTCGATACTACTCCGTAGTACAAATAATAGTTAGTTAACTAATAACAAGAAGAATAATAATGACTCAGGAACCGATCCCTGCCCTTGGATAGTCATGGGATTTCAGCCGTAGATCTTTATTTCTGGTAGTCCTTCTTTTCCAGGACGGATTTCGACATTGATTTGCATCGCGATAATCCACCATCCGCTGTAACGAGTCAATGACTCATTTGCTTCGTGTCTCATTCTTACTAGTGATGACCCTGTTCCTGGCGCAATATTCGTTCAGGCTCCAGCGTTTTATGTGGTAATCAGAGCAGTATCGACAAAGCAGCCTGACCGCGTGGACGGATGATCAGATAAGGACACAAACAGTCTGGACACAAACAGTCTGATTTGGTCTTAGACTCCTCCATGGAGATCGGAACCGCAATGAGGAATCGGAAACGAAGAATTATCATCGAAATTCCGACTGGTTTAGGTTTCGTTCGACGTCAGCGGTCCCTAAGGCGGACATCAGTCAGAGAAGTTATCACCTATAGCAGGTCACAGAAGAAGTCTCTGATTAATCATTTTGGTTCTGGCCCAGGATGAAGGAACCCCATGACCGCTAATTCTATCATTTCTCAAGGTGACGTCGGACTAGCTTCGAATAGACCAGTAGTTTAGCTTTTTGGAGCTTGATCGCGGAAACGGGCTGAGAGGCACAGTTTTCGTTTCCCTGACCAGGCGTGAAATGCTACTCGTTAACGGGCTGATTGTGATCGACCTGACAGGTTGACTCAGAGAAAAAGAGACAGCCTGGAAGCTTTCCAACTTCTAGATGGACCGCTCGTATTGCTTTCGGCCCCCACTGAACCCAAAGTTTCTGTCCAGACTTGGCTTTTTTTTGCCGCAGCATTAACCCCAACTCTCAGATGTCAAATTGTTATTATATACCTGCTTAGTGACAGACGCAGATAGCTTCTTCCATTGCTGCTTGCTGGCCCGTCGTCTGTTCTTTGACACCGTTGTGTGAACAATGTCTCGCGGAGACGCGTCGATCTCGAATTCTAATCTGCCATGGCATCCAGCACCACGAGTTCGAATCTAAATTCGCCGTTAAACCAGTCTCCCCAGGTTACCAACCAGGGGGATCAGCAGTCGCAAAATAGCTCTTTCTCTCAAGTTCATAGCAGTGCGATCAACAAATTCAACCCACCAGCCGTCTTTCCCTCCCAGACTAATCTGCACACGCATGGCTTGCCACCGGCGGCGCATCCCCAGCTCAATCAGCGCAGCTGCATCACTTGCCGTCGAAGAAAGGTACGATGCAGTAAGAGAGATCCGTGCTCAAATTGTGTGAAAGCGGGCATCGAATGCATCTTCCCAGGACCGGGACGCGCGCCGCGCAAGCCAAAGCGCCCGCAAGATGCTGAGCTGTTGGCGCGACTGAGACGGTTGGAAGGTGTAGTGGAAAGTCTAGGAGTAAGCGCCGCGGCGGTGCAGGCCAATACACCGATATCCTTCAATAATCCTCCAGTCCCGACGGGCGATGAGCAACGGAAAGGGAGTCCGCCGAAAGAAGGCGGACGCGGGGGCTGTCCAAGCTTCATGGATAGGGATCCGAAAAGCCTACCTCATAATACGGAATATGAATTTGGTCGACTAGTGATCGATGAAGGTGAAGGGAAGAGTCGATATGTGAGCAACAGGTTTTGGGCTAGCCTGGGAGACGAGGTAGGTATACATGATTTTACGATTGCGCTCCGTCGTCTTTCTTCCGATGCCATAGTTTTCCTTGAATTCACTAAGTAATCCAATGCTGAGTCGCTGATCATATCAGATCGAGGAAATGCAGGACATACTCGACCCGTCGTCCGCTGATGAAGAAGACTATCCATCGCCAGAGGACTCTATGAACTCAGGCGCTCACGACGGTTTCCTGTTCGGGTACGCTTCCCTGGCGCATACTCTTCGAAATTACCATCCGACTCCGACGCAGCTTTTCGTGCTATGGAAGTTCTACCAGGAGAACGTAGCTCCGCTGATCACGATACTGCATCAGCCAAGCCTCCGGACGATTGTCTTGGAGGCATCTACTAACGTGGAAACGCTGGACAAGAATACGGAAGCGCTTCTGTTTTCAGTTTACTTTTCAGCGATCATCAGTATGACCCCACAGCAGTGCATATCGCAGCTGGGAGAAGAACGCGATACCCTCCTTCACCGGTATCGGTTTGCTGTGGAACAGTCACTGGCAAGGGCCGGTCTTCTGAATTCTCAGAACCTAATGCTTCTACAAGCCGCAGTTCTCTTTTTAATCTGTGTACGGAGGCACGATGACACGAGGTTTGTCTGGACCATGACTGCGGTCGTGCTGCGTCTTGCGCAAGGTTTAGGTCTGCATCGTGATGGCAGCAAGTTCGGATTGAAGCCATTTGAGACGGAGATGCGCCGACGACTCTGGTGGCACATCGTCCTCTTAGACAGTAGATCTTGTGAAGACCATGGAACAGATCCTCAGGTGCACGAAGCCTTCTTCGATACTCGGCTTCCTTTGAATATCAATGATGATGACATTTCCCCTGACACGAAAGAAACTCCTGAAGAGCGCATCGGTGGCACTGAAATGACATTCACTCTTGTGCGTTGCGAAGTGAACGCTAGCATTCGCCGATTGAGCTACGTGCCTCCTGGCGCACGTTGTGGGGCGCGAGCAGCCGGGCTGAGTATCGAGGAGCGTGAGGATTTGATCGAGGCTCTAAACAAGCGCCTTGAAGAACGTTATATCCGACACTGCGACATGACTGTTCCCATATTCTGGGTGGCCGCCACGATTGCGAGGCTCATCGTAGCAAAGATGTGGTTAATCGTTCATCACCCTCTCACCAAATACGATCATGGATCAACTCTACCGAAGGAGACCAGAAACCGTCTCTTCGTCACTTCTATCGAGGTTGTCGAGTTTGCTTATCTTCTGGAGACCAACGAAAATACGTCCAAATGGAGTTGGCTATTCCGGACCTACATTCAGTGGCATGCCGTGGCTTTCATCCTGGCAGAGTTATGTGTCCGTCCACCGTGCTCTGGTGTGGATCGCGCATGGATGGCGGTCAATTCCGTTTACAGAGAGTGGGAGGCTGAAGCCACACAGAAGAAGGGCATGCTTTGGCGGCCTCTTTCGAAACTCATGAAGCGCGCATCTGCCTTCAGGGCCCAACAACAGGAACAACTTCGTTCTCAATTCGGGCCTAATCCCCCTATATTCGAGCCCTCTCCTTCCCTGAGACAGGCTCCTGGTTTCGGTGAACTTCCGAACGTCTCGGATAACTTGCATAGCATACAGTATCCATCGATTCCGGCGCAGTCAGTCTCTGTCACCGGGTCGAGCAAGGCAGAGGACAATTCGCTTGATATTGATCTCAGAAAAGGGGTACATGATGTGTTCAATGACATGTTCCCGGGAACGGACTGGTTGGCAGGGCCTGGACCTCCGGTCTCTGCTCCATCCAATCAACAACCTCTACCTACGGGGGCTTCATATGATCCCTTTGGCAATCTGGTCCTCAGTCCCGCAACCTACGCCAATGCTCAGCCCGGCTGGCCGGACTGGGATCAAGTGGTGCGCGAGTTCCAAATGGATGTGCAACAAACAGACGGGCCACCCCCGATGGGTGACGTGTCTGATTGGTTTTCATGAAGAGCCGCATTCCTTGGAGGATTAGATCTGGCACATGTTCGTGCCTCGGTTGGTTCTGGTGGAATATCTCGCTGGTACTGTTGATCCAGGGACATGGGACAAAGCCAGGAAGTGATATCCTGGGGCATCGGGACTGTATCACGTTCGGTTACGAAGTCACGCTGTATACGTATTGATAAAATGGGTGGTATCGCTGGAATATTCTCCGCTTCTCTTATTATGTATATTACTAGAGCATCCCATCTCCAAGACTGGCAGAGCCGTCATTGATGATTATGTGAATACCCTAATTCATCAGTTATATGCCAAATGTGCTTCCTAATTATATTACAAATTACTCCGCAGGATGAATCCATTATACCCGGACTTACTGATTGTTTGAATGATTGGTAAGATATCCGATGTAACTAATGAGCGTAATATCCAGGGATGTTATCAGTGGTGGTAGAGCAATGCGAATCGGGTCAACTCCGGATGCTGACTTAGCGAAATTTATCGAAATACAGCGAATACCAAAAATACCGGAGGGATGTTGATCCACAGCCATATCAGGTTTAGCGCCATAATTAGGGCTGCTGACCGCGATCTTTGTAATGGTCGCTTCGCCATTCCTGCCCGCAAAGCGTAACCTTGAAACTCACCCGCCAAAGGGGCCCATTGGGGCTCTGGTCAATCAGTAATAGCTGACTGAGAATTTGGCAAGTAATGCTAACTAAGGAATTAATATGCCTGCACATTAAAAAGCGCTGACCGGATTTGACGAAGCTGAAATCAGACAACGATTCGGACAAACCAGAGATCCCCCGAATCTTCCACCCTCGTTACTCCCCGTGTATAAAAGCCCCGCTCCCACCCCATGAAGGTCATTCTGTCTTTTTTGATTTGCATAATAGCAATCATCTTCTCTTATCACTACGATAGTGCATCCTTCAAGCAGTTGATCTCACGCTTACAGGAGAACGGTCCAGCAGTACTGACACAGTACTTCGGAAAGACTATCGAAGTCTCCAATTCCAGTTCCACTTTTGAATACACAGCGACTATCCTACTGATTACAGACATGTCGGTTCCTCGTGCAATTCGCATGGCCTTCCAGGCTATTGAGACGGGAGAAGGTGCAGGAGCCCGTGTCCGCCGTTCTATCGGAACTCCCAAGCTGCGCAACTTCAGCCCCTTCCTCATGCTCGACCACTTCACAATTGGCAAAGGCGCCGGTTTTCCGGACCACCCTCACCGTGGACAGGAGACCATCACATATCTGCTCTCCGGTGGTGTGGACCACGAGGACTTTGCTGGAAACAAGGGCACCATTGGACCTGGCGACCTTCAGTTCATGACGGCCGGCAAGGGCATCATGCACGCGGAGATGCCCCATGAGAACGAGGATGGAAGCCCCAACGTCGGTATGCAATTGTGGGTCGATCTTCCCAAGAAGCTGAAGTTCTGCGAACCCCGCTACCGTGACCTGCGCGCGGCTGAGATCCCCACTGTGAACGTCGATGATGGCCGAGTCACCATCAAGGTCATCTCCGGTCAATCCCACGGCGTGGACTCCGTGAAAGAGCTGGCCTACACTCCGGTCTGGATCTTTGACATCACCATCCGCCCCGGTGGAAAGGTCAGACAGCCCCTGCCCCAGGACTGGAACACATTCGCCTACACGCTGGAAGGCACGACGATCTTCGGTTCTGAGGACCAGACCCGGCCTGTGAAGCAGTTCCACAATGTGGTCTTTGAACAGAAGGGCGATTACGTTGAGATGTCTGTGCCCGACAACGCCGAAGAGGACGGCAGGATCTTCCTAGTTTCCGGCCAGCCCCTCGACCAGAAGGTCGTCCAGTACGGACCCTTCGTCCTGAACAGCCAGGAGGAGGTCTACCAGGCCATGCTCGACTACCAGAGCGGTGCTAATGGGTTCGAGAGAGCTAGAGGCTGGCAGAGCGAGATTGGCAAGAGAATGGCCTGGTAAAGAAGCGAGAGGAGAAATGGCATGATATGGACCTTCATTTTACCAGTTCTTGAGTTGTATTATCATGGAGTTGACGGGATCCTCCACTTTGTTTTGGTGGGCATTTCTAGTTTTGATACCTATAGAGTTGAAGAATATTCAAATATGAATGAATGGGCATTTTCCCTTACAAAACCAACTGTATTCTCCCATATCCCTAGAAAATAGCCACAAGTACGGATCCATACAAGACCAATTTATATCCAACCCTTATTTGTAGCAATGCTAGATACTAGCAAGCCAAGCCAACATTACCTAACGAGCATCCTTTCACAATAACATATTCCCATTTGGGAATACAAAATTCGAATCTGCTGTTCCCATTACCATTGCTGCCCTTCACAGCCCAAGGAAGACGATGCAGAGCCCATTCACTTACCACAACCAATATCACTTGTCAATCGCACCCCCTCATTTATAGCCCCCCAGTTTCTTTTAACTCGGCGGTATTAACTATATAGCACCTCTTTTTCCCAACTTCCTTTCCTTCCTTATCATGCTAGACTGTCCGTACTAAGCTGCCTGCTTGCATGTCTGCTATCAAAGCCAGCTTATACATTAATTCCTTACTATAGAATCTCATATATCCTAACAATATATTCTTCTTTATCGAGATATGGTTTAAATATCAAATAACATAGACGGATCCATATCCTAATTAGCAAATGAGCTAGCGAACTGGAGTCTGCAATGACCTCAACCCCATCAGCATCGCCAACTTGCCTATCGAAGTAATTAGGCTATTATGCCTGCGCGGATAGTGAGTGTTGGACATACTAGGTGCAACATGGCCTTCTATACGTTGAATTTAAGAGCGCTGAACGGCTACGGGCGAACATGCTCATTGTGGTAGACACGGGTTCGTCCTTGACTTCGCCAAAGCCACTGCCTCTCTTAACAACGCGGTGGTGAGAATGACTATACGATCCAAAGCCAATCAACATTGAACTCCCTGACCGGTTTACGCTGCTCGGCGTGTGGTGATACCACTAAGGAGTAGTGTACATGTGCCTATAAAGCTTGCTAAGGAATCATCCCAACTCTGTGAGGACCGAGACGACCTATTCGAGCCGTCTTACAGCAATGGATGAAGATTCCCCTCAAAACACCCTCTCCACCTATGCAACGGTCAACACGCCAGACTACACGCGATGCCTACAGCGGCCAACATCAGCAAAATCTACTCGGGATATGCGTTCTATATATTCGGTGATTAATTTGAGCTGCACAAATCGCTTCGTGGACGGCAGAGTGCCTGCTCTTCCTTGAGTTGCGAACGCATTCAATAACGTTCCCAGTTATAAAAATGCAATCTCCTCGACTTGGAATAGAAACCTCTATTGAAAATGTCGCCTATCAGTAAGTGGAGAGCCATGGAAAATATGCAGATTACTAGCAACATATAGAACATAGGCTAATTACTATTATTACTAGATTGGTTCATATGTAATAGTGAACTTCAGCAATATTTAACAGAGAATAGTGCTACTAGTCTCTTTCAAATCCATTCAGCTTTCAACAATCAGAACATTATATGCCAAATGATACTAGATCGATCCCACATACTACATACTAACGAGTGATAGTTATAGCATGTACAGATTCTCAACATGGACGCTAGCGCCCATGTTTCGATCGGGGCGGGTTCTAAATCCTAGGTAAACTGTGGCTGGATTTGTTGACTTAATTAAAATGGCAGGAACTGCAAGCCTCCCTCGTCATTATTATCTAAACTTGGCTGGTTTCCAGATAGTGGCTGAAGGGAGCTCTTACACTATTTTGTCTTCTCAATTGAATGGGTCCTTTGACTTTTGATTTATATGGCTGTTTTCGTGGGGTTAAGTATACTCTTGAAGTAACTGACTACGGTGCTACTACTATGGGCAAAGGATGCCTGGTGGATCATTACTCTCTTGAACTGGTCTAATTATCTTTACGAACGATGGTGCTATAAGCAAGATCCGTTGAGAATGCCCCAGTGGACATAAACTAAATATATATACGGTTTCAGTTGACTTGACTTCCCTGCCATCAGCTTCCGATTTAAACCCCGCGCGAAATACTTCCCCAAGTACCGTGTTCGGTAAGGAAATCCAAGTCAGTAAGATTCATTTCGGTGCTAATTAACGGTATTTCTCAGGCACAGTCAAGTTCAATCAGCCATTGCACTGGCTGAGAGGGAAGTCGCCCAGGGGCGTCCCCATAAACATGGCCAAGGGACTATGGATTCAATATCTGGAAAAAAAAATCACCTCCTGAACTCTTTTCAGGAAAAAGTGGCTTGATTATCAGTGATGACCTTGAGGTGTTTGATGCTGAGACTCTGAAAGCCACTGCTTGCCAAAGAATACTCCTAGCAAGGTTTACAGTACCATTTATTTACACAAGAGCATCAGCCCCTTTAAATGCGCATGATCTTCCCTCATCGGTGCCTTGAGAAGCCCAAGTCCTGTGTGTCTACTTCTGATATTCGTTCATATTCGCTTCGTTCTCTCTTGCCACCCTCATAACGTCACAATTGGCAACGAAGAGAAGGGTCAAGAAGAAGAGGGCAAGGTTTTCTGAAAGGACCGAAGGAATGGACAGCGTTCCCAGCCCGAGCTGATCGCTGGGGAGAAGTAAGTATGTATCACCATATAACCCGCATATACTGACTTTTAATAGCGCTCTGAACTGTTTTGTTCTTGAAGTTGGATGGCGCAATATGCGCTATATCACCGAGCCAGGGTATCTAGGTTAGGAAAATGTGGGAATACAAGATTCCACCAATTACAGATCAACTGATTCCTATTAACTGAGCCAGTGGATTAAAATATGAAGCCTGATTGTCTTCGACGCGGGATCCTGAGATATTAAGGAACAATATAATAATTGGACATCGGCTCAGCGGCAATGGGAATAAAATCTGCTCCAGAGCAACATTCACTCCCCCCAGCACCCAAGTACTTGTCAAAGTTCCTTTTATCTGCTTAACTTCTGGTCCAAGTCAATATGTATAACAGATTTTTGAACCCATTCACTCGAATTCCGAAGGAGTTGTTTTGTTTGAATAACGGTCCAGCTATCCGTCTACGTGCCATGGAAGGTCCCCTCCTACCGCAACGCAACTTCGACCTCCTAACGGATAAGCTGCTTTCCTTGTGATTTGCGCGACGGGTGTGAATGAACAAATTGCTCTTTTATTGCAAGCTCATATTTCTATTCTTAATCCACAAGTCGTGGTTGATGTGCAAGTAATTTAGACACTATATCCGACCTACGGAAGATGCTCTTAGATGCATGATGCATGTACATGTATAATATTAGTAATATTAATAAGCTATTCCTGAAATTGATATGTGGTAGTGTATTTGATATTTATGTAAACTGTCTCCAGAATTTGTCATCTAGAAACTCGAACAGACCAGCTGTATCAGGCATGACTAGATCATTATTGGACACGGAAGCACTTTCATCACGAGACAGGCCTTGGGTTTGCTCCGTTCTGCTTGCCTGTCGCTTCTCCTCATGACATTCCTTCATTTGCTGTAAGTTGGGAGTGAGCTTGAGAAAGAACGCCGGGATACCCGATGGTAATGTTGAGGTTCCCGCTTGGGAGGTTGACAAGCAACAGGATTCCCTTGCTTCCTCAAGCTTACAGCCAGATTTGTCAAGCATTTCGGAAAAGTCTAGCTGACTGCTTACATATTCTTGATCCCAGCTTTCGCCGCGGAAGAGAGAAAGCTTGGACAAAACAATGACTGCGTGGCCCAGTTGTGTCCACAAGATGAACGGGAGATCGAGGTATGAAGATGCAGGGAAAGAGTAGTACGTATCAAAGCAGGCTTTCGTGGAGTTTAAGCAAGATAAGAGAATTTCCAGGCGCGCCATTGGAAAGTTCCCGTATCGGAGGGTGTTTATTTTCTCATTCAGCGCGACTTCGTACAGGATAACCTCCAGCATATAGTAATTCATAAGGAGATCGGCTGTCACAAAACGGTCAGATTCGATGAGGATTCATGTTTTATTTCGCAAAGTAGGAAGTAGAATAAGCAGACTTACTGGAATACGGAACGTCTAGAGGAAGGGAATCCTTCAGTTGTGCTAGCTCGGACCCCAAAGATCTCACATAAACCCCTATAGGAGCTGATATCCCTGATGAAAGCTCGAGTTCATCATAAGAGAGAGTACGTCTGATCTTATCAGCCAGTTGATGCAGATGTACCAGATGTACAAGAAACTTGTCGGTTGGATATTCAGCTGCTTCAGTGATCACAAGACAACATTCATCTGTATTTTGTATATTTTACGGGATCGACAGCTCTGGCACATAGTGATATTCTAGTCCATGGTCAGTAAGAAACCGTTAACCATAAGCACGGAAGTTTACATACGTTGAAGTAACATAGAAACAGCCGAGATACGCCCTCCGCTCTTCCAGTGTCCTTGTTACTCGTATCTGACCGTCCTTACCGAAGTAGTTGATAACACCGGGAGCTAGTTTGGATGGGCTCTTTGGGTGTGTTGCGTTATTTATACTGAGGTTGGTCATCAGCGCTATGAGCAAGTAGAAAATATTGGTCAATTGTGGGCTAATTCGGAGATGAAGATGATACCTGTTATGGTTGATCAGTCAATGAATTCGAGGCTTTACCGATGTGGAGTAAGAAACGCACCATGCTAGGTATATAAGAAGACCTTGAAGTATATCGAGGTTCTGCTCTCCTTTTATAAGCATGAGATAACTTACGGCCTTCCTGATTTCCCCTGCCATTTCTGTTTGGCGAGAAGCATCATGTCGACAGCCCACCATCATAACCGTCATGAAGAGGAATGTCTTCTCCTGCCTAAGGTCATTTGAACTGACTTCGGGCGGAATGATAACGAACGGAAAACGGGGCATCATATTCTGTCGAAAGTGATCTAGTATTAATTCTGCTTCGTTGTCATTTTCAATGAACTGTTGCACACTTTCTGCCGGAGAAAGCAAGCCTGGCTGTCCAAAAGTTGAGATCAGGACTTGGTTCTGGCTCCGTAGATTTGTATGTGTTCTGGCCTGTTCTGAAGCCGAGAATACTGTATGGCAGCTACACTATCTATTTTCTGTTCCAATCTCTCAACATCCCTTCATAGAATATTAGCTGACAGTTTCGCAAGTAACAGTCATGTTTTTACTTACAAAGTGGTCGGTCTTTGTCACTTCCGCCGATGCGCTCCCAGCATCTGCATACTGCATTGTTTCTTCAAGCAACGACATCTGAGTATAAATCAATAACAGCCCAATGTTCACTTCTGAGATGCGAGATGGAATACCTCTGGCAAACTCCATCTTCAGTTTCAATCTCACATTTGACTTTTGCATGGGCACATGGAATGCAGGCTTTCAGCATGCGAGCACCGTCAGAGCCCGGCGGGGTCAAGCGGAGCATGTCTCTATTTCCCGAGGCAGCTAAGAAACACAGAATCCATATGCAGAGGATATTCTAACACGGTGCTATGGCAGTCCGTCTGTTCTGTTCAGGGGAATGAATGATAAGAAACCTAGAACGAGTTGAGACGGACGCGGAAATGGAACTCTGTCTCTGACTATTATGTTGGAACTATATACATAACACCTAAAACATCTCCAGGCATCACACAAAGACGATTGGAGCAATTGGAACAGTCTTTTGATGATAAAATACAACATGGGGGTCTGTTTGGTATTCTGTATCCATCATCAAGATGGCGCACAGTACACAGTCTTTAGATCAGCCTGATCCTTCAGGGGGAGATTTGGGTGACAAGCAATGTCTTTCATCAAAAGCCGAGCCTATATTGTCCAGGTCGCCAGAACCAGATTCATTCCCTCATAGTGAAGGTCCAGATGTAGGACTGGAAAACAGCAAAAATGCAGACAGCACCAGCCTCACTGGCATAAGGCTATATATTCTCTTCGCTTCTGTGATATTTTCCACTTTTCTCATGGCACTCAATGGATCTATAGTTTCTACGGCAAGTCTCACACATACGTATCTCCGAAAGAAAGTTGCTACGGCAGAAATCCTAACAAGAACGATTAAGGCTATTCCTCAAATCACTTCCCATTTCCATTCTCTTGACGACATAGGGTGGTATGGAAGTGCCTACCTCGTTTCGACGTAAGGTCCCTATCGCTACATAATGAATATTCTTTTGATATTTTGTCCAGTTGCTGTCTACAACCGTTGGCGGGCAAATTCTATACGTACTTTCCTACAAAGGTACAGTACATACAATCGCGCTCCTATCATCTTTCTATACACGCAGATGCTAAGCTCAACAACAAACGTACATAACCTTCACCGTGATATTCTTCATCGGGTCCTTAATCTGCGGAGCGTCTACCTCGTCGAAGATGCTCATTGGTGGGAGAGCGATACAAGGTATTGGCGGAGCAGGATTGCTGAATTGCGCATTTATAACAATTGCTGCCGCTGCCCCGAAAGATAAAAAGCCTCGTAAGGACTCCCTGCAGGCTACATATCGTATGTTCCTAACGGTTCATCGCGCGCTCAGTATTCGTCGGAATCAGTATGGGAGTGGCTTCCATCGGGTCTGTCGTCGGACCCTTAATAGGAGGCGCTCTCACGCAACATGCATCCTGGCGATGGTGTATGTGCTTTCTCCTCAGCCTATACTATAACTAGTTTCATGCTTATCGGATTTATAGGCTTCTACATCAATCTACCTCCTGGTGGCCTAGTCATTCTCATTTTTTTGGCCCTCACCATTCCCGAACAAATGGACAAGAAGCCCGTACGGACCAACCTCAAAGCTATCATCACCCAGGAACTTGACCTTATAGGCTTCGCGCTATTTGCCCCTGCGTGCATTATGTTCTTGCTTGCAATGATATGGGGTGGTACCACATATAGATGGAACTCCTCAACGATTATCGGACTCTTTTGCGGTGCATTTGCGACTCTTGTCGTATTTATCACCTGGATTCTTTATAGGGGAGAAAAGGCAATGATACCACCAAAAATTACGCGAAAACGGCTCATCATTTTCGGATGTGGCACATCCTGTTTTCAAATGGGTTCCTTGTTGTTGCTCTCATACTATCTGCCAATCTGGTTCCAGGTCGTCAAGGACGCCAGTCCGACCATGAGCGGTGTCATGATCCTACCTACGGCGATAGCACAGATTTTCAGTGCGGTGGTTGCTGGAAAATTTGGTATATCTTCCTCGCAGAGACAGCTATAGCATCTTTCTTAACTTTCTATAGTCGAATTGATCGGCTATTGTACAGCTTGGGCGCTTTTCGGCTGCATGTTGAGCTCCATCGGTGCGGGATTGATGACCACTTTCGTCCCGTCAACTGGCGCTGGACCATGGATTGGTTATCAGATCCTGGTGGGTACAGGACGAGGGTCAGTCCTTCAGATGGTAGGTAATATTTATACTTCATTCTTCTATTGAGCGATGAGAATTGATCTATCATTGCTAACCACCGAGACCTGCAGCCCATCACCGCCATTCAAAACCTTCTACCTGCGCAGGAAGTCGCAATAGCCACGTCCCAAGTCTTCTTCTGCCAGTATCTTGGAGGAGCGATCTTCCTCGCTATCGCAGAAACCATCTTCACCAGCAGCTTGCGCTCTTCATTGCACACGTATGCCCCGAATGTTGATGCACAAACTGTAATCGATGCCGGAGCTTCGGCTGTACGATCTGTAACGCCGGAAGCGGATCTTTCGAACGTTCTCCGTGCTTCCGTGCTTATAATCATGCTATCATTCAAACTTTTGTAAGGATATTGAGATCCAAAATCTGTTCTTATACTCCGCTAATCTCATATGCAGTATCTGGCAGCTGGAGGATCTGCTGCATCTTTCCTGACAAGTTTCGGTATGGGATGGCAAAGGATTCCGCGGAAGGGGGACAAGGGAAAGAACGGGAAGCCTGCTGCTTAGATGTTGTGCAAATCCTCCAAAAGTGTCGCTGTCATTTTATCACTTTGTTTTGATATATTTGCTCTTACCTGGCTAGTGGTCATCATCCACCTCACGAGGTCCTTCTTATCTCACACATATAATTATAATTGATAAATATATGGATGACGTAAGTCATATTAGTATGTTGTTCCGGTCAAAAAGTTATGTACGAAGGAGGTGGATTTTCTAGAGGGAATTTCCTTCTGTTCTTTGTATATAGGAGCCTCAAAGGCTTTGGTAATATAGGATGCCAATATAACATCAATCAGACCGTCCGGTAATATCTAAACAGGTACAAGTAGACTTCATCCTGAGTTTGCTTTGGCGAGGGCCTGAGCAAATGTATCGACGATCTTAGGTGTATCATGTTTGTTCATAATGATTTCGACAAGCTGGACATGAGTGGTCAGTATAATTCATTTTCCCCATGAAAGTCTTTATAAAGACGTTATATAGTTATTATACGATGTACTTACTCGAGTACATTTGGCTGCGGCGATTTCGGGGTCTTCCAGCAGGGTATCCAGCTCCTGAGGGGTCCTTGCTAGGAATGATCTTGATTGCACGTTGGGCCCGATGGTATGGAGAACGCTTGTAACTGTATCCGCCGTTCCATGTATAAATATCGTTGGAGGAAACGCAGCCGAGAACCCCTTTGATGGATCAATACGATCGTAGTCTCCATCTATAGTTACGAGCTCAAGATGTTTTCCAGATTCGAATGCGTTGGACAGCCATGCGTCTCGAGCTGGAACGTTGTCTCGTCCAAGATACGGCGTCGCGGCACATACTTGGGGTCCGTTGAAGACTTGTCCTGTTAGAGATTCGGGATAGTCAGGCGCCTTGGCGAAAAAAGGTTTTGGAGAATGCCAGGTAGGGTCATGGTAATATTTACCGGTGTAGAAGTCAAGGACCGCGCGGATACACTCGGTGATGCAGCCTGTTAAAAAGGTCAGCTTAACAAAGCCTTCATATGGTAGTGATGAGACAGGATTATATACTAGAAACAAGGCAGGAGAAGCACCGCATGAATGCCCCATAGTCACGATTTTGTCGGTATCAAGCTTAATCTCACAAGAGTCCTGGTTGAGAGCTTCTTGGAGAAAACCCACAGTCCATTTCAGACAATCCCTGGCGTCAGAGACAGGACCATCATATACGATATTTGCGGACATAGACGGTAATTTGGTATGACTGTGACAAATCCCAGACGACAAAGGGACGCTATCTGAACTCTTGGAATGATGGATTTCGATCCTTGTGTGTAGCCGCCGCCGTGGAATATGATGATCTACAATGTCAGTCTTGCTGATCTAGTATTTCAATTCTAACATCGAGGAAACGACGGTTTCCCTTGAATTTACAGAAATAGCAAAGATTTAAATGATTCATCACCAACCTCTTGGGTGTCCCTTGATGCCCTGAGAGGATCCCGCCGCCAGTGTACATCGAGTAATAAATCATCCCCATCCGTGATCTTTTTGTAGACGTACTCGCGTGATTCCATGATAGCCTATGGTTATCGAGATACTCGACAGAACCATCAAGAATGAGCCTATATGGCTGGTTGCGAAGGTCATGATGCATACTTTTACCTAGCGCTTCTAGTTCCGCGTTCACAGTCGCCTACCAAAAGGCAACATCGTCTTTTTTCAGAATATCTCACATTGAATCACTTGCGATACCAGTAAACTGGATCTGTTAAAGATGCGAGAATTAGCGTCCTCGAAGCTTTTGCCAAGGGTTCCAAGAATTGCACTAACAATACTTAATGATCATGGCGTAAGCTAAGGCATAAACACTCAGAAGATGACAGCAGCGCGCATTTCAGCTCCTTGTGAGCTAAACTTGAAACGACTGTCAGAGCACGCTACTAATGAACCCCAATGTCATTTTTTACCCAAAATGGATTATTTTGGGAGCTTGATGCCGATCATCCGTGCTTAACATCAGATAATCTCTATAGCTGGTATATCACTTGGGGGCCGAAAACGTTCTAAGGATTCCTCATACACAAAGGCACATTTTGACCGGTATAGTAAGTAGAAAGGCTGATCTTTGCTTTATAGTAGATGATGGAATGCATTACCATTTTAGGTCAACGTATCGGTCAGTCTGACGCCTTTCAGTTTATTCGATTCGGGAGAGAAAATCGTAAGATGTATTCTTGACTATAAAGACATTGTACAGAGCTGAGCTGAATGCTGGTTAGGATATAATCAACCCTTTCTGGCTGCGATTTCTGTTCATTCCTTGTGACTGTTCAATATAGAAAGTCCTCAACATCATCATAATACCAGATTCAGTCTATATATACAAAATTGTTTCAAAGACCTTCTACCATGTGTCTCCTACTACTACCCCTCCTCAGATCCAAAAAGGCACGCAAGAACGAGAACCCTGGACCATCGCCGCAACCAATGACAACCAACCGCACGGACGGCGGTAGAAGGAGCAGACGCTACCAATCCGACGTTGAAAATTATGGGCATGAAGTTGCGGAGCGGAATTACCAGAGAAGGGCCGCCGGCATTGCAGCATAGGGGTAAGTCTATCTATCTCCTTGCATATATATGCGACTAGGCTTCGATCGTGTTAACTTATCTAGTTATAGTGCATATTGACGGGACGACCCTATACGACTATGGAACCACAAGCCCTGCTTTTGGCCATGATGGAAAATCGTTCTGCCACTTGAATTTATTTGAAAAGTGGTAAAGGTTTCGGTATACTGTTTGGAATTGCGATATGTTGGCTGCATGGGAGGAACTCAGTTTGTTTTCTATGTCCTTATCATGCGGATTGTTGTTTTAGAACTGGTTTGCGAAAAGATACATTCTAGGATCCCAACCAATCCCGTTTGATGCTGAGGCGCTCTACCCTCTGCTGCGTATTCTTTAGATGGGCACTCATTACTGAGATCTGTGCTAGAGCCTCTTTATAATGCGGCTGGCTGCTGATTCTATACCCGGGACACAGTCGTATGCAACGTTCAGGTAAAGATTAAAGGAAATTAGAAGAAAAACACAGATAAACAAGACTCTCTTTATTGTAAGCATCCGAAACAATCAACTTCATATCATAATGGTCCTAGGATCATTCAAGAACCTAAAACGGAACCCATGGATGTGACATGGAAGGCCCATGAGTTGCTTTGAGCTCCTCTAATTATACCAACATAGCAGATCGAGAAAACGGACTTGACATTGTCGAGATCCAAAAGAGCACTTTGAATCTCTCTAGCCCGAGGCAAATTGTGGCGGAACGTAAGCTCTTTCAGGTCGTAGTGAAACTAGATGCTGGAAGGTCGATACTGCCGTTTCTCGATTAGTTTAGTCGCGTGTCATATTCTTCTGCCCAGATTTCAGTTTTCAGTCGACTAACTCTCTTTGTTTGTTTCTTTCGAGAGCCTGTTGAACAGCGGAACGTTTTGGGACATATTCTATTAGCTGTGGGAAGGCCAATGTTCGAACTTGTCTCCTAGTCACAGTCACACAGAGGTCATGGGATTATCCTGGACCATCCGAGAGGAAATGCGCCGTTTCCCATAGCTTCTTTTGGCATGGTATGGCTACCTACATTCCCATCTGGATTGGGATAACTTGTCTGATGCGTTGCCAGATCGATGGGACGCCGAACACCCGATCCACCAGTGAAAGTCCATAGTCTATTCAGTTTTGGCTTGGACCCTGTGAACTTTTGGCTCTTACAGAGTGCGATACGCAAGCGCCAAGACGAACATCACGTATGTCGCCACGTAACAGCATTGACTCCACGCGTCCGATCCATCCAAGTCTGCTGAATGCGGTTCCTGCACGAAGCGACTAGAGGCGCCTTCTGCCTTCATTGGTTGAAACATCGGGAAACATGACTGGAACGAAAAAGGCTTGATTCTCATGGACCGTATGATTCGGCCGCAAATAAACAGCAAATGATGGATCCTTCACGATCTCAAGAGAAGCAATTGCCAAGATGCCAAGACCGTCCGGTTCGCAACGGCGTGTTTCTAGACAGCGGAACTACAGGCGTCTAGACACAAAACTCTCTCCAACTCAGGGGAACCGTTGGAACCAGAATCAGAGTGTGAGGCTGTGAGATCGTGTGCTGTGGCGAGATCTTCGGGAGCAACCATCAGTAACTACTGTAAGCGGGAGATCGCGTTTATTTCGACTGTTCATTTCGTATGTCGCAATCGCCTCTAATATGGTGTCAACAAGGTCAGAACATATAAAGAACCAGAAAACAGATCTAGATCGAAGATCTGAAGAAAAGTGTGAGATCACCACTTACAAATAAGTACTATTCGAAACCCTTTTCCCTTAGTTACCCCGGAAATTCTGTAACACGGATGTTGGCGTCTAAACATGAAGCTTCGGATGGTTTGGAGGATTGAAACAGTCAACAATCTGACGATGTACCTCAAACTATTCCCCTCTGGACGCCTATTTGATGTACATTCTGATTCCAGCATGCCGCCACACCCAAATCGTACGTTTCAGGGGGGAGCAGATCATCTATCGCGGGTTATCTTACCGCTTAGCTCGGTGGGATTATACGCAGTCTTTTAGGGAAGTCGTCGTATGCTCCACAGCCACAAGGTGGCCTCGCGGTCGTCGTCGTCGTCGTCCTAGTTGAGGTTAGAATAATAAAAAAGTTGTTTTTCAACTAGCCAACGCCTCGATAGAGAAGGCATCGATTGAATGACTTTATCCTCCTTCTCTTGCGTTCCTTTCCTGTTTCATATCCTAATACCCTGAAGATGTCGCCGTCGCCATTCCTTTCCTTACTATTGCATATATGTGCATTTATCTTTTGCTATGAACTCGCACTTGCCGAAGTAGATTTTGCTGCGGGCAGCGACTTGATGTCCTTCGTCACGGTGAGTGTCATTGAGGCCTCTGATCCCTTCTTTCGTGAATTTTAGTCGAACGCAGCGTAGGATCTTTCTGTTGCTAATCCTATACAATTATTCACAGCGCCCAGATATCAAAGCCCCACGATATGAAGTGAAAATTCATGATACGGATTCGCTAAGCCCGGGATATTGGTTTGCGGCGCCTTATTCAGTGATCGATCCTGAAGCGCCAACCAAGAAGTGGACTCCATGCCAGGTCGGCCCGCATATTTATGATGGAAACGGAGTACGGCCCCTGTCCAGCATGGGATGAGAAATAGAAGCTGACATTCAGCAATCCAGACACTGATCTGGTCGGGAGCGTGTCTCTTTGAAAATCGCAACATCTTCGACTTCAGACCAGTGACAAACATCGACGACAGCGTCCACATGTCGTTCATCGTCCAGCATGCGTACCATGACAATAGCGTCAACAAAGGCAGTGGCATGATCTTTGACCACCACTATGAGCATGAAAAGGTCGTGGGTGTGACCAACGATCTCAGCGCATTTAATATGCACGAGTTCAAGGTTCTTGATGGTGGCAAGACCGCTCTAGCGTGTACGTATAGGACGGAGAGGGTGGATTTGGCGGATTTGGGCTGGCCGGGTCAGAAAGGAATGGTCATCGTTGGAGGATTTGAAGAGATCGATACAGCCACCGGTAAAGTGGTCTTCGAATGGGTCTCGAAGGACCATGTCCCTCTGAGCGAGTCAACGTTTGACGTTCCGAGGAATGGGTTGCCAGAAGATGGTTCTGGGTGGGATTATATGTGAGTAGTAGTCCCCCGTTTGTTAGAATTCTCCAATTTATTTGACTGACCACGCACAGCCATGTCAATGCCGTCGACAAGAACGCCAACGGCGACTATCTTCTCTCCGGCCGATTCACAAGCACCATTTACTTGGTCTCGGGCAAAGATGGACATATCATCTGGCGCCTGGGAGGAAGCAAATCTGACTTCGATCAGGACTTCACCTTTTATAGGCAACATCATGCCCAGTTTGTCTCATCCAACGACGAGGAGACCATTATCTCGTTCCTCAACAATGCTTCCGATGAAGGTTCTCAGGAAGACACCGTTTCGACCGCTCTCATCGTTCGATTGGATACCAAATCTATGACTGCACGAGTCCTCCACCGCTACGAGCGTCCTGATGGGGAACTCACCCGGCTCCGCGGCAACGTCCAGATCCTATCTAACCCCGGCGGCAAAGGGGACGGCAACGTCTTCGTCGGCTGGAGTCAGCAAGGTTACCATTCCGAATTCACCCCTGACGGCAAATGTCTGATGGAAGCACGATTCCTCTCCCCTCGTTTCTCCAGCTACCGCACCTTTAAACTCCCCAACACCAACTTCCATGGCCGACCGATCGAACCTCCCGCCATCAAGGCCTTCGTCTACGCCTCCGGCGACCTTTCTTCCTCTAGGGTCCTCTCCACCGTTACCGTCTTCTACGTTAGCTGGAATGGCGCCACGGACGTCGATTCCTGGAACTTCTACGCACAAGCCCAAGACTCCAGCACCCCCGTGCTGATCGGAAACGTGCACAAATCCGACTTCGAAACCATGTTCATGGCCGATGGCTACCTCGACTGGGTATCCGCAGAAGCTCTTCACAGTAACGGAGAATCCCTCGGCTGGTCCGAGGTCCAACGCACGCTCGTTCCAGAGTCCTGGGCCCAGTCCGGCTTCAGCATGAAACCAGACGATCCCTCCGAACTGCCCGTTCTAGACGACTACGTTGACGACGAAGCCGATGATGACGATGACGACGACGAAGATGACGAGGACAACTCATACGGTATCTTTGGCGGAACGGGAGGTTTTACGATTTTCTTGATCCTCGTCGCTTGCTCCGTCACCGGCGTCGTGGTGGATATATGGCTGGGCCACAAGCGAGAGAAGCAGCAGAATCAGAAACAAAATGTCGACTCGGCTCTAGAGAATGGCGCACAGAGATACACTGAACTGCCAGTAGATGAGGATGTCTACGCCCTGAGAGATCTGAGTCGGCGGAGTAGTACATCGTCAAGTGGGTGACGGGACATGGCGCTTGTATAGTATTTTTCTATATTTTCACTGGAGTATTGGGATATCGGTTAGGATTTATGTATAGACATTAAAATAATATTTAAGCATTCATAACAAACGGTTGCATTAAACCAACATCTTATGCGTGGACTCGATCAGCTCAGCTCAGCTCATATTAGGCGATGGATTTGGTAATTTTCTCTATTTAGATAGTCAACGCCACTGATAACCAGAATAGAATAGGCGAAAAAGAGTGATTTTAGCGTTGTTCAATATACCCATAAATAAATATATGGAGAAGGGAATCATAAATGATGAATGACGTTCGCTTAGTTTTAGTACATAAAATATTTAAAGGAAATGGGTATATACAGAGCTGTAAGCCAGATACACAAAAGGATAGAACTTAGAACTCTCCACTCCGAACCAACCAAACCCTCAACACCTTCGGATGGAAATCCGAACCCAAAAACAATGGTTCATCATGGGAAAGCCCTGCCACTCCACATGATTAGGGCTATATACGTTAATTGGTGATTATGTGTCTTTCGAATGTACCCGAGACCCGTTTTAGGGTATGACGGTCTGTTATTCTGACACAGACATGCTAAGGCCGAATTTCATGATTTCTGCCCATAGCGTCTCGCCATGCGAGTCGCAGAGAGAGTCCAGCCATAGAATCTTCTTCATGATCCGCTTCAGATCATTCCAGCTGCGGATTCGAGCGACCATGCTGAGTCGGTGCAGAGATCCCACATACCACAATCGAACTTCGTGATCGGTGGCGTCGGTGCCTCCAATTCCGATTGCGATGGCTCCTAAGACGAACGCCCAAAGCAGGAGATCCGGAGCAGATCTCCAACTCTTTCGTGGATCGGATTCCGTGAGTGCGAGACGTACCATCTGCCCCAGTTGGGCCAGAGGAGCGTTCGACGGTGGGACGGGGAAAACGGTCAGCAAGCTGTAGATCATGGTGGCAAGCCGGCATGGTTCGTAGATTCGGTGTGTGTCGACAAAGAGAACGTCATCGGCGTATTCCGTTATTGATGGAAGTGACATGAGGCGGTGCTGGATGGAGTTGCGGCGATCAATCATGATAGGGTTGCCGGGGTTCCGCAAGATTCCCTTGATGTATAGGTCCAACACTAGTGAATAGGTGTGTAGGTCGTGAAGAATTCCTCCAAACAGCTCGGTCAGACCAGCCTGGACATACCGATGGAAGTCGCGGTCAGGACCATACGCGGAAATCTGCGCTAGGATGTCCGGCGGCCATTCTGGTGGCTCTGAAGGATCTTTGCTAGTCTTCACTAGAGGTACATAGGGTAGCAACGGCTTCGAAAGAGCCCTGGTTGCTAGCATTACCCCCGCACTTTTGGAGAGGGACGTCAGTAAGTCTCCATGAGCAGACATCGGTGGAATGAGCTTACAAGGAAAGCGTCTCTGCCAGCCCTTCTATTTTGATCTGATGCAAGCCTCCCTTCAGACTGATCACTTGGAGGAGGCCCATAACATGGACTCGATCCAGATCCAAGGAGCAATATACATCGAGCCATTGCAGCCTCCTGAGTGGCGATGGATGGGGTCGCCATGTGGATGGAATTGTGGTGTTTTCGTATCTGCTAAAGGCGATGGTCATAATCGCCAGAACAACCTCGTCCGTCAGGGCCTGAGACGGATCGCTGATAATTGCATTCAAACGTCGAATCGCCTCATCTTCAGCAATCATAATCTGTAGTCGTTCTTTCTTAGTGAAGGCCAGTGCATCCGGACGTTCCAGGCGCTTGCGGCCCTGTTCATGAGTTGCCGTGCCATACATGATGGCGCTGAAGAGCGCTGGATGATTGATCGCCAATGGAAGCCAGAATTCGGACCTCCTTTCCTTGCCTCCATCGGTAAGAGCAGGGATGAGGTTCGGCAACAGGTCTTGGGCAGCTATTATGCATCAGTTAGCTGTCAATACCAGTGTAGACCTGCATAAGGAACTGACCATAGTGTATAAATCTGCGGGCCGCAGTCTCATCCAGGTCTGATGGATACGAAGCAAATAGACTCGACACCCCAATCTCCAATATCAGTGAGTCGCGACGAGGATCATCGATGGGAATGTTGTTCATCTCTTGTTTCTCTGGTTCGTCCGGTTCTTTCTTCAGTCGCACCACAGAAGGTTCATCTTTGGAGGTCTTATCCACTGGGACAAAATCGTCCTCGTCGGACGGTGGTGTCAAGACTGTCTGCCCATTTCCAATACTGCGTGACACCGCCGATTCTCTGCTCCGGTTTGGAATTCGACGTGACGATGTTCCATGCTGCTTGGACAGACGGCCTCCATTGCCCTTCTTCGAGCGACTTCTACTGGATGCGCCTTCGGACGCCGCCTGGCGACGCTGCTGCCATATATACCGGCCTGCGTTGGCGCGAATCAACGACCTGCTGTCGGCCTTTTCCCCTTCCGCCGACGGGTCGACGCTCACAAAGTTGAATCCACGATCGGGACCGATATTGTCACAGCTCGAAGGCATCCCGAACCCAATCCATCAATCAGCCAATCGCGCCAAATCTAAGCGTGTCTCCATCGGTCGCTCGAGCGATGATAAAGAAGCGGAACGCGTGGGGAAGGGTTTAGATGTGCGTGAGCTTCAACCTGAGGTTCATGTTCACAGTGGTCTACCTCTCAAGTCGTTCAATCTGTTTCGATCAACAGGGTGCTGTGCCGCACAAAAAGCCAGCATCGAAGCTAATATTTTTCCTCGATCGGAGAGTCTTAAAAGAGACTTGCAAGTAAATTGCAGCGTCTCCTGGGGTTGGGGGACCCGATTGTCCAGTTGCTTTGATTAGTGGAGGAATTAGCCTGACAGCGGCGGGTCTTCAGTATTTGAGCATTAAGGATAGCCTCATCCCACTAAAAACCACACCGGTCTCCGGCCCTCTGGGATCCGGGACGATGCATGGAGCACGGCTGGATACAAAAAAAAAAAGGCTTCACGGATCCAAGCAATTTAACTTTGGGGATTGTTTGCCCATTCATCGTTGGTGGACTTGTTGAGCTAGAGGACTCTGCCCCATTGCTGGCCGGTTAGACTATCTCTCTCTATCATAAAATTCGGTCTGTTTGCCCCCCTCAGCAGTGGATACACTTTTTAACTCCATGTGGCAAGTCACTAACGACTTCGAGCAGGAATGGCATCATCGACTTCGCTTAAGTGGATGTTGCAAAGATGAAGCCCGCCGCCAGTTCAAATCCCAGTGCAACGGCTTGCGATCCCACAAAATATAACTATCCATGCTTTCTCCCGGTCAACATTCTATCTCTCTGGATTTTAGATCTGAGATCCTCAGACCCGCTCGTGGTTCTAATTCCACTTTCATCTAGAGCAGAATATTGACTTAACGGCCAGCAATCAAACCAATTGTCCGGGACGCCAGGTAGAGAATAAGGACCCCCTTATGCCCCTTCCCGAGACAGGAGGCTCTCACGATGCCATTATTCGCCATTGAAAAGAGGCCCCAGTCAGCATAACGTTAGCCTCTGCAGAAAACCGTTCAGGCTTAATTAAGGGTAACTTGATGTACCGGAATGCAGAGGACGAACAGACCTTCAAAGCCACACGGTCGTCGCAACAGTCAGAGGCCAGACAGATTAAGACGATATTAACGTCCTGCATAGCGCTGCCGGCCCCTGATGTCGGGACGCTCCACCTCGATTTGACCCTTGACCGCAATAGACGAATGAAAATCCGCTTCTCAAACTCAATGGACTAATGATTATTATCTCGGTATTATTATCATTGCTCTTGCCGTAGCAATCGCTTGGTTCTCCCCCTGGCTCGTTCGCTTTGCTTGTCTGTCTTCATGAACCGTACGTTATGAGGATCATAATGCATCCCCTGGGGTAAACCCGAAGTAGTCTCATCTTCCCCCAAAAGAGCGGTGACACCTAAGAGCATGATTACTCTTGGGCAACCTCATCGCCTAAAATGAACGATAAGAAGCAATTGAATAATAATAATAATAGTAATACTAATAATAATACTTCAGTGTAAGGTCCACATGAGCGATAAACCATTACTTTTAACTATTCGGAGATTGCGTGCCGAAAGTTTGACCACAACTTCGGGAGTATGGAGGCATTGGATGACGGCTTTGCCTGAGTAACTACTACATAACTACCGATAGGTAGCTAGGTATATATAGCAGGCACGTGTATTACTATTACTTTGTGTATATTGATTACATGTAGAGTATATGCATTGAATAGTTCCGTCTCATCGATTCCGGCAAATTCCGATCCCGAACATGGAAGATTACAGGAGGATCGTGGAGTGCTTAAGATGGACCCAACAGGTTGGTTTGGCCCGGTCTGTAGAACGAAACATCCTGATGGGACTGCGCTAAAGCATGATGGAGTTCAGTTCTACTCTCGAGGATGTACGACGAGGCGATCGTATAGAGTAAATTAGACAGGGTTGTGTCCTTCTACTGAGGAAGATCACGTGGAGAAGAATGCTCTAGACGCACAGTCAGATCAAGAATGAATTCGTTACGCTGTTTGTTGCTAACTGGGACATCTTACGGAATGGAACAGAGAAAAGAGGAAATGAAGTCCGAGGAAATACTGATATCAGACTGGGAAGAAAATGGAAAATTAGCTCAATTGTGCGACAGGAGAATACAGTAAAAGTTCCTCTTCCCTTCTAAAAACTTCGCGTATGCTCCTTGTTTCCAGACTAGAGCATAGCAGAAATCGCAATGTTATAAGACGGATGGCTGTTTGGTCAACCGTGCCACAAGATCAAACTACTCCTTCACTCGTAACTCTCCTACCCCGTCAAACAACGCTACTTTACTTCGCAAAGTGGAGATCGTAGGAGAGCCACTTCCGCGCATTCACCCCAGCGACATCCAAGCCGGGAGTACCGTACGTGAGGGGCGCGTAGAACAGGAATCCGGCGATGGTCGCTACCAGGATGACGGCGGTCGCGATCCAAGCAGCCATGAAGGACTTGGCGCCCATCCGCTCTCTCGGGGTGATGAACCGGTAGGTCATCCGCGATGGGGTGGCCTTCTTGTTCTTGGCAGTGGGATCCTGGTCGTAGTCAGGCACATATCCCGCCGGAACGATGGGGTCTACGTTGAAAATGAACTCGATCAGAGCACCGGTCACCAGAGTGGACGCCAGGTGCGCAGGGAGATAGTGGTGCAGGAAGCGCTGACGACCCATAAGCCAGAATGGGAAGTAGTGTGCCGCCCAGCAGAGAAACAAGAAACCAGTGCTGTTGTACAACCGGGAACGGGCTCCAGGACCCCAGACTAGTTCATGTTAGTCAACCTACAGAAGGTGCAACAGAAGGGGGAGCTTACTCTCATCCAGAGCATCCACGCCCCGTCTCAAAGACAATTGATCCGCGCCAATAATGCCTGCAAAGACTGCCAGGAGACTGCTAGCCAGCCACCATCCAATTGGGTTTCCGAGGAAGTAGATCTGCTCACGGGTGTCGTTCTTCGTCCAGAAGCTAACGCCACGCAGGAGGAACGGCCACTGGAACGGTTCACTCGCGTACGGATGCTCGCTTGTAAGAGCGTTATTGTGGAAGAACATGGCACGCTGCAGCTCAATATACTTCCTCAGGAAAGGCAGCTGTTTGACCTTGCGAGGCTCCTTCTGCAGACGCGGGGAATCCTCCTCGAGCGACGGGATCGCGTCCACGTACCAAATATTGCTCGACTGAAGGACGTTCTTATTTCCATTGATCTCAGCCTGCTTGAACGCCCAGTCCGGTAGGGGAGTCGTATGAGTCCACATGGCCACGCGAGTAGGAACATGAATTAACTTGAAGTGACTGGACATGGTCCGGAACTCCTGATCTTCCTTGCCTCCCTCGATCTTGATCTCGAACAGAGTATCGTTGTGGCGCTCACCATTGGCCAGATCGTAGGAAACCGTGGTGAACTCCTGGTTGGTTGGGTAGTACGGAGAAGCAACATCGTGAGTGAGAAGGATGGTGTCGGTCCCGATATGACGGAGTTGGACAACGTCGCCATTCTTGACATGGTGGCCGAGAAGGTCATCCTCGGGGAACTGCTGGTTACCTGGCAAGATCTGCCAGATGTTGTTGGTGTCGTTGTAAGGGTAACCGGTGACCTGCTGGCCCTGGCTAGAAATGCGGCCATCATCGTAACGGAGCGGATATTTCTCCCAGTGGCTGTGAAGGTAAGTCTTGGTGTCCTTGTGACGAATGGTAATCGTGTCATAGTATTCGATCTCAGTAGATGCGGCGGTCATCATGTTGTCACTGAGAGTCTCCTGGAACTCCGGCGTCATGAAGTCGTCTCCAGGACCGGACCTGGTGAGGATAGCAAAGTGAACCTGGAACCAAAAGAGGTAGAAGAAGAAGGGCACAATAATCAAGGCAAAAGCGCGAGCCGCGAAATGCTTTCCGAATTGGGGCATGGTAAGGGCACCACCGCGGCGGTTGATGTCCAGCAGATTCCACAGATCGACCAAGACAGCTGCACCGATGGTGACAAAGGTGAACACGCCGACATACTTGGTCGAAATAACGCAGCTGAGAGAGACACCAGTCAAAAGAAGCCACTTCCACCACTTGCGTCCGAATGGCTGCTGTCTCTGCTTGTAGAACTTGATGTAGCATAGAATACTCAGCGCCATAGTCAAGACCAGAGTGGCATCCAGGAGGATCAGTCTGGTCTCTCCGACGTGTGCATTGTCAAACACCATCAAACCCGCAGCCAAGACACATGCTGGGAGCGAATATCCCGACTCCCACATGATCAGGAACACGACCGGGATAGTGAGAGCGCCCAGGGTGGCCGGCAGCGCTCGAAATGCGACATAGGGGACCTGGTTTTCAATGTAGGAATCACCGATATTCTCGAAGAGGAAATGACCATCGTAGCCGACGAGCCAGCCGACGAGCGCGAAGAGAAGCTTTCCAAATGGCGGGTGGACATCAAAGAAGTATGTTCGTTGCAGATAGTAAGAAGCAAACTATACAAGTCGCGAGTTAGCATCTGATCCACGACCATCATTCAGCTCGACAAGCGACGCGCACATAGTATCCACGCCCAAGAGAAATACCGTACCTTTCCGAAATGAACCTCATCAAATACGACTTCATCAGGATACCCGATATTCCAGAACCGGGTTAGGAAACCCAATGCCGTCAACACACCCAAGGCCACCTTGTAGTCCCATTCCGACTCCTTGGCTAAGGCATTTCCCTTGATCGAGGACTTGGTCGCGACATTGCCGGCGGTATAGATATCCTTCTTTCCGCCTCTCCTGCGGAGAGACGGCGGGGGAGAAGACATGGTATGAAAGTAAATGTAGAGAGCGTCAGGGAGGACAAAAAGCCACCTTTACTAGAAAGTCATTAGCGTTCAGAATAAACGCGGGGGTGGTTGTTCAACAACGTGTGACTTACGATAATCAGTAAAAGAGCATTATAATAAAAAGGACAGAAGAACGAGAGCGAAATTCTTCCTGCAGTGGACGAAAGGGTTAAGAATGCCCTGTTGCTTTGTCTGAGTTGCTGCCGCGTGGAGCGCCGAAGGAGAAGCCAAGGTGGCCCGAGCGCCCAGCTCAAGGACAGGCTACGCGGCCTCTAGAAACTACTGTACGGAGTAGAGGCTCCAACTGGGACAGTCAATTAATACGGAGTCAAGAGTAAGATGAAATGACATGGTTTTGAAGTATTTCAATTAGTGTGATAAAAATTGGTATTATATGTAACGCCACTCGTAATCAACCATCCCAAGCATAGAACACCATATCCCAATTCTCCGAGATGCAAGCTAGTTCAACACAGTACTCCGTACATAGAAGGACGTCATCCAAATATGCACATGGTATCAAATCAATCATCATCTGACAAGCTAAGTAAATCCAGCTCCGTTTTGACCAGGGTTTGGAAATCCGCCCGTGATAATCCGGTGCTCTTTGCCAGCCGGAACAAGCTCTTGATGTTGGAGCTGATGTGTTGCTTTACTCCTGTTTCGACCGAAGTCTGGTTCTCCGCTTCCTGCTCAAGCTTCGCGACCGCATCGGAGCCAGAAGACGAGGTCGATGATGGTCGAGGGTGGTTCAGAAGCATGGCAATGTCCTCCCGCGAAACGTCACCAGCGGTATATCCATTCATTCGAGGAGGCTCGTTCTCGTCTGTGCTGGCAACCCGACGCTGGAGAAGACTGGCCAAGGTATCTCCATTCAGGGAAGATACGCCAAACTCGGCTCTATCCTCTGAGGGGTCATCATTATCCATTGCCGGCTGCACTTCAGCATACCGAGCAAAGTATGAAGCATCTGACTGTTGAATCGAAGAAACTGGATTCGGTGCTGGGGTCTTGATCGATGGTGTTCTCCCAGGCGTGTTATCATATTGTGCCCAGTAATCATCGTCGTCATCGTCATCGTCGTGCTCCAGCCCTCTATCCACTTGTTCAGCTTGCTTTAGAGCATCTTCTACCACCTTCTCCTTAGCATGCTCGTTGGCTTCTGCTATCGATAACGACCAGGACTTGTCGTCTTCCACTGAACCACCCCAAGGAAGCAGTTCCGCAACCCTCCAACCAGGACCACCACCTTCTTGGTCGGTAGGGCACCATACATAGAGGACTGCAAGGTTGAAATCTGGTAGAGGAACGCGAGACCGTAGTGTTTCCTCGTCAATTCGCTTGTACTCGACCGGTAATTCGTCTGGGAGCTCTATCTCTCCAGAGACAGGATGCGGTTCAAAGTTCACGCCATCCACCACGTTCTGAACGCGCTCTGCTTTGACTGGATCCCAAGACAGCAGTTGAAGCCAAGAATCAGTACCTGACGATGTCGAGCTGAGTATCTGAACGCGCTGGCGCAAGATAGGTGATAGTAGAGGTAGAAGAGCGGGTGGGGGACGGTTCGAGGCAAAGGCTGCTGGTAGACAAGCCAGGAAAGGAGGTAACAACGTCCGGGGATCCGGGGGTTGGATAAATTCGACCATTCTATGGCTGTCAAAGAAGCGATTTCTGCTCTTTTCAACCCCGTAACCTGTTTGTGACGCTTTTATATGTCGTTGCAGTCGCACGGTGATGTACCTAGCGGGGGGCAAGGATATCGCAGGGAGGGGGAGTTCGTGGGAGAAGAGAGATCATCGAGGTAGTACTCGCATATAAATCAATCCCCCGAGGCCCGTGAGCTGCGGAGAATGGATTGGAACACTGCTGACAGCATTATTATGGTTCCTGTTGTACCCCCGTGAGAGCACTGGAGAAAATGGGGCCAAACTTAGGCTCCATTTGCCCGGTGGACTTTGGGGTTCCGGTGAGTCTGGTGGCGGATGCGGGGCAGGGACAGTTTGGCAATCATTAATTAGTTGCGTTCGTCCGGTTATCTTCAGGGGATCTTCTTTCGGAACAATTCCACGTCTCCGAGCGGCCTGTTTAACAGCGTCAAGATAGTCATCAACCATGCTGTGCAAGGGAAAAATGTCTACGATGGAGAGCGGAGACTTCTTGACTAGCGGCTGTCAGCATCTCGACTTACGGTATTCCGCTCTACATCAGCTAGACTATCGTAACTTTTCTTTTGACCTCTCCCTCGCAGATAAGCCGCCTACTCTGCGATCTATAATAACTAGTCGCGGCCGGGATAGGCACATCAATTAGCAACTGGTCTAGCGTTGCTCATACAGTTACATTAACTAATCAGGCTTAGACTCAAGCGCTAACTATTACATACCCCTCTCGCAACAGACTGATATTCCAGAAACCACCATCCAGAAATGATCAACAATGGCCACTGACCCTCAACCAGGAAGTGCTGAATACCTCAATCTTCATTTAGACTCAGATGGATACTGTCCCTGTGCTCGAACCACGCCTCGTATCCGACCAGGAAGAGAGACTGGTTACCCGCATGTCATGGCCCCGGAGATGTTTCTCAGGATGGCGCACGAGGGGAAGCCCATTCTACATAGATAAGCTTCATGGAATCATCACCTGGGATCCAGCTGCCAAAGGACAGAATTCGTCAGGGGAACAGCGGGTGGCCCAAGATCGATTGGCGATGCCCCCAGTTGGTTGGCAGCTATCTGAGCCACGATACGACCCATCAGAGAAACCGTCCTGGATTCCAACGCTGCCGCCAGATAACTACCTTCATCCCTGGGACGTAGAGACAGGCCACAAGCCTCTCGAGGAGGTGCTTGCCCATCAACGGACGAAGCATCCAAACTCACCCCTATCCTATATTACTACGTGTCCAGGTGGATTACTATTTGAATAATCCAAATGCGCGCTTGCCGGAGCATCCACGTCGAGAAGCTTCCCGTCGACTCCCTCCAAAGATTGAGAAATATTATAGGAACTATAAAATCTAGCTGGCTTCGCCTAATTTATCAGATTCTAATATATCTCTTGTTCATGTTGTGTTATATGTAACCGATGCATGTCTATTAATTAACGCTTTGAACCGTATCCCGCCTGTATACAATAGTCTCATAGTGTGTCATTGTAGTTAATTCTACTGCTGTGAGTAATCCTGTACAAATGATTTGACATTATTAATTAAGCTTACTGCGCTACCGCACTCTAATCTGGGCGCTGTGGATATTAAGCAACCCTCCAAGGAACATGAGGATTTGTACCCTAATGATACAATCAGGGTATTATTTCAATACTACTGACAAGCAAGCCCGGATTCCTTCAGAAGAGTAAATATATAGGGCCAGGTTCAAAACAAGTAACTGCGGAATGTTCTTCGCACAGTGCACCATTAAATCGCATGCTACCCCTCTCCCGTGGCTCGATTCGCGATGATTCTGGCGCGATCGCTGATAAGCATTTGGAATAGCTTTGGCGCACTAGAGATCTGCATAGTTATCTTTTCCTGATAATATAATGACTCTCCCTGATTGAATTCCCCCCATGAGGATGGTGAATCCACGTCGTATGTGCTCGTGATACCCAAAATGCGCTCCTGTTTTATATTGAGTTGAGGTCAATATCCAGTCATCGGGAAGTCAATTACTGGTCCCTGGAATTGCTGGTTTCAAATCGCAAAAAGTTAAGAATCAACGTGACAGTAGCAATCAGATCCAACGATTCTTACAGACGCCAGGACTTGACTATCCTGGCATCACTGTCAGGATGTCAAACAAGGATTTTCTAGATCGTCCTACTACCACCACCGACATCGCGGGCGTGGATCGACCAGATGATGCGGATGAAACACAAGAACTCATAAATCAGAAAGAGCTGGAAATCAGACTGCGACGCAACGTTGATTTGCGCTTATGCACAATTGCCGGTATCTTATGTAGTCTCAATCTCCTGGACTCCGGTATCATTTCCTCCGCTTCCGTGACGACGATGCTTAAAGATCTAGATCTGGAGGGCACTCGATACTCGGTTTCGATCTTCATCTTCACGATCGCTAGTGTGGTCTTTCAGCTCCCGTCGACAATTGCAGTGCGCTTCACCGGTCCTCGCATCTGGTTTGCTTTCATTACGTTCTGCTTCGGCCTCATTACTCTTTGCACAGCTTTCGTCCAGTCATGGCGGCAGATGATTGCCCTGAGAGTTCTTCTCGGTATTTCCATGTCTGGAATATATCCAGGCTTAACATACCTGATCAGCACGTGGTACACCAGACGAGAGCAACAGCTGCGCTTCGCTTTTCTTCAATCCGGAGAAGTCATCGTCCTTGCGACTGGCAGCATTGTCAACTACGGACTCAATCACCTGGATGGCAGAGCCGGACTAGCCGGTTGGCGATGGATGTTCCTAGTCCAAGGTCTGGTAACTTGCACAATTGGAATCATCACCTACTGGTGGATGGTCGATTTCCCCGAAAACGCGCAGCGGAGCTTCTATTTCCTATCAGAATCAGAGACGCGTCTGGCAAAACAGCGGATCCGAGACGATAGAGACGATCTGATACCTGAGCCATTCTCATGGTCCAAAATCCTGGTGCACTTCTTGGATCCGAAGCTTTACGGTTTCTGCTGCATGTTCTTCCTCCTGAACCTGGTTTCTACTTCGCTGTCATATTTCCTCCCGATCATCCTCCAATCAGGCATGGGATTCTCAGAAAATGCATCAATCATCTTATCAGCACCGGTATATTCATATTCTCTCCTTGTTTCCCAACTTTTTAAGACAACTCTTCATGACGATATATATATCACTAAACTAACACCAACCCAAGCCATACTACTACGCCGTCCTCCCCGTCCTCTTCACCTCCCTTATCAGCGACACGTACCGTATCCGCAGTCCACTCATTATCCTCAACGCCCTCTCCCTCATCGCTGGCTTTTTAATGTTCGGTCTCCCCGTCTCGACGCAAGTCGCAGTGCGATATATCGGCACCTTCCTCGCCACAGGAGCATATGTTTCCAACTGGGCGGCACTCAATGCTTACCAAGCCAACAATATCATCGGCCAATGGAAGCGTGTCACCGTCGCTGCGGCAGTCACCGCATGTAATGGCCTCGGAGGCATCGCGGGAAGTTTTATCGTTCGTCAACAGGAGGCTCCGGAGTATCAGACTGCGGTGTGGGTGTCTATTGGGTGAGTTAAGTAATGCATATGACCATTAACTTAATACTATATCCAATCCATGTCAAAGCACCTCGAGGAAAGGCTAACAATCCATGATTGTAGCTCCCACATCTTAATGATCGCCATAGTCGTCTGTTTTACCATCTACTTCTATATCGCAAATAGAAAGCAATGCCGGGGAAAGGCAGTTTTAGAGGGTGCGGTAAGTTTCAATTCGTCGGCCTTCTTTGCGTTCCCGTAATATCAAGCATATAAGTTAGTTTCTTGATCTAACTTATCATGAAAGCCTAATTTCAGGTATACCTACTGAAATACCAGATGGAAGGGTGGTTTCTAGCTAGAGGCATTATAATTATAATACTGCATGCAGTGAAAGGGGAGGCGTGGTAGATGGGATGAATTATGATTTAGTTATGCAAAATTAACACCAAGCCAGGGATGTCCATTTCCCTCCCTTGCTCATGGTGCATTATCTGAGATTCTGAGATACTAAAACACGGGGTCAATAGATCACTACGGGAGAGGCGGAAAGATACAAGAGAGTCCGAAATATATAGACTGAATCTTGAGATTTGACACAGACAGAAGAAGAGGAATAAGGCTGGACCACACAGAACCGGGGTATAAGTTAATGTACTGCTTGCAAGAACCCAGAAAATTTGGAGGAAAAATATTCTTTCTCTTTTTTGCAATCACGCCGCCCGATCCCTCTGTTCCAATCGACCAACCAGCCTCTTGATTCCCGCCCATTCCTCTGCCGGCACTTCCTCTGCAGTTCCGCCGAGGTCTTTTCCAACTTCGAAGACGGTGACCACACCGTCGAGACCACCGGTCGCGATGCGTCTGCCTTCCCGCTCCTCCCAAGCGACCTTGTTCAGGGACTTAGTTAACACGCCGCCACGGCCCCTAGAAGGTGTAGTCTTGACAGCAGGTACTTCCGTGTCGGTATAAAGATCCCAGACCTCCAAGTTGCCTGCTCCGTCGACGAGAGAGAACACACCAGGTCGGTGAGGGGACCAGCGCGCATCGTAAACAACATCCTCGCGATTGATGTCGAGGACGGGAGAAACTACTTGTGGAGTCGCTGCGGCAGATGTTGCAGACACAGAGGTCGTCGCTGGCGGACGGACACGCCAGAGCTTCACACTCCAGTCCAGACTGGAACTGAGCATCAGGTCACCAAGATCTACAGGACCACGTGCGGGGTGGAAAGCTGTTGACATGACTGGAGCGGCATGGCCACGGTATGCCAGGCGATGGTCAGTTCCGGCTTTGGCACCAGCCCGATCATATCGATGACAAGGATAGATACCACCTTCTTCCGTGCCGACCAGGAAGAAAGTTGGGTCTGACTGAGGGAACGACATGGTGGTGGGTGCGAGATCTTCGGTCTTGGAAGGTGGAGGCGTAGTTAGCTCCAGGTACTCCTGCGGCTGTGAAAGCATATCGACAGTCCAGCCGCAGACAACGCCATCAGTAGATGCGGTCAAAATGTTGTGGGCATTCTGTGTTCCCACTATTGAAATGCTGTACACAGGGTGGGTATGTCCTGAGCCGGTCAGGGGAGTCTTCTGCACAGGCGCACCTCCGCCTGCACGCGAAGAGCGGGTATCCCATAGCAGAACTTGTCCGGAATAGGAGCCACCGACAATGAGGTTCGGATGGAAAGGAGAGAATTTGGCTGCGAGGATATCGGAGGTAGAATGGAAGATGTATTCTGGTCGAGAATGCAGGTGCTGGTTCCATATCTGCAACAGACCATCAGGTTCATGAGGGGCAGTGGGGTTCTTTGTGTAGGCGGCCAGGACCAGCTCTGGAAACTACAATAGCACTGGAATCAGTAATGTCCGGATAATATTGTGAGGAGGGGATATTTACCTTCGGAGAGAAGCTTATGTCACTGATCATGCGTTTCTTGCTCCATCGTTCATCCCAGAACTGCGCAACCTCCTTAATTCCTCTCCTCTTCTTTCCATACTCCTCTTCCTCTTCATCGTCACCATTGATTCCACCGAGCTCATAGTCTGCCAATACATCGTATTCCTCGTCCAAGGCCCGCTCGATAACCTTACTCGAGCGCTCGACAAAATCCAAGAAGTCATTGGACGAAGTCACGGCATTGAGTTCGTCATCCGTAAGAGTACGCAGAGGATACCGTAGCTGTGTAGATTGGGTGGCCGTTGGATCTGACAGCTGCTTAGTTGCCTGTAATTCCTCTTCGATCTCCTTCCGCAACTTCTCGCGTATTTCTTCATCGCGTTCTCGTTCCCTCCGACTCAGCCTCTTGTTCGCCCGCGATGTCTCCTGGAATTCATCATCACCTGATGCTACCGATCCATCTGTCGACCCCCTTCGTGGCTGTTGCCATTCATCTGTCTGGACAGCCTTGCTGTATGTGAGGGTCTCTTGCTTCGGCTCAGGGGCTGGCTCGGTCAGCTCAGGGATAGGACCAGTTGCGATGGTCTGCGTCGCAGCGGATGTAACATGTGTCGGATGTCGCGAAGTCGGGCTCAAAATGTCCGTATTATCTCCACTAAGCTGACTGGCGCTGAGGACGGAATTTGGTCTACTTCCCCTTCGCGATGAACCCTCTCCTCCGGTGGCTAAAGACGCAGAGCCCGGTCGATCGACGAGACGGGAGATCAAACTGTCCAGTTCCGCTCTGCTGTCAGAACGGCTAGGCGCGGGGGATACAATCTAGAAAGCAAATGTCAGATAACGATGCATAATACACGACTCCGCGGACGAGCTCCCGTACATCTGAGGCATCTCCGATGCTGTGCCGACTCTGATTGAATTCCTTCTGCCTTAGCTCGCGCTGGCGCTTCAACTCCGCGAGCTTTGCCTTCTTGGCCAAAATCTCATCTTTCCGCTGTTGCATAGTCGTCATGGTAGGCATGTGTGAAACTGTCTGGTCTTGACGGCACGTCGTGGTGCCATCCAAACAGACCAGCTCTACTGTCTCTCTCTTGGTTCGTTTACTCCATTAGTTCCCGTGCCTGTTCCGCGTTTCTGGTCGAGGGGAGGATGACATAATCAGGAACCTGACATCGCCCGGAAAATCTTACTGCCGACGTTCATCGGCCTTAACGTTAGGTCTCTAGAGTAATTCAATAATTAATCAAGATTTTCTTTCATCGAAGAATCTACATCAGTCGTCTTGATGTGAAGACTCCCAATAGAGCCTTGAACAAGATGCAGTCCAACAACAGCTTATACAACCCTGTTATTAGTGTATTGAGATAGACTGTTGTAGCAAGGACAATTGACGTCGACTTTAATTGTATGGATGATCAAGCGTGGTTCTGGACAGAAACTAGGACAGTGAGTTCTTTCAGACAAAGGTCAGCGCCAGCCTGCTTCTGCAACTAAAAGTTTAGAAAGTTTACAAACTGTATCCAGACAAAAAGTTAAATGCTATATAGCCGTCAATATTGGAAGCTTCCTGGAGTCTGCCTTTCTTTCCCCCCCTCCTTCACTTAAGCTTGACTACCATTATCCGTGATACTCTATACCTATGTGATTCTATGTCCAAAATAAGCCGTATCTGGATTTAGAATCTATTTTTGGACAAGCACTGCACTCCCTGTAATCTATAACTAACTAGTCATTAGCACATTTGCTAATTTGTCACTAGCCCTTGGCACTTTGCTCTATGATATTAACAGCTAGAAATAGAGACCTGAAACTCGATACAGATGAACTACATTGGCAAGATATTACCACCAAATGATGAAATAATAATACCTACACAGGATGTGTGAACACACCAGTGTTTACCCCACGTGATCCGACCAGACCATGGTGCAACCTGAGGCCAATAACGATCTGGCTGAGCGGGCAGGATGACATAAGCCAACAGGAACGTCCGGCGGCCCGGAAAAACTCGCCAACAGGGACTTCGTCCCTTCTCTCCAGTCCAGTCCGACCCGTTGCCAGCTTGAGAAGCCCAGGAAATCCATCCTGTTCAGCAGCCATTGACGGTCGATACCCCCACTGACCTGCCTGTTGCTTATTTGGGATCGACATTCTTGTCCCCCCTTTTCCCTTTTTCTTTTTTTTCCCTCCTGTCTCTGTCCCAACTTCGGAGACCTTTGGATATTTCAGAATGGCTAGTACGCAGGGTGTCAATGTGAGCCTCCGCACCTGTCTCCCTCTCCGATCAACGCCGGTCGTTTGGTCGCACCGCCTTCTAATCCGTCTGATCGCATAGGTGCTCCGTTACTCAGCTCTTGTAGCTGGTCTCATCTACGGTGTCTCCCACCAGTCGTCGCTCAATTCGCAAGCCAAACACGCCGAGATTGAGCGCGAATACAAGCGCAAGGAGTCTCTGATCCAGCAGGCCAAGGCAGAGTGGGCCAGGACGCACGCGCCAGCAGACAAGAAGTCAGAAGGACGTATGTGATATGATCTTTCCCTTGAGCGGCTTTTCTCGGGACCAGCGCCGGAGTCCCGAGGTATTCCCAGTGTGATCGCGTGCTAACGTGCTCTCCGCAGCGATTACGAATCCGGACGACCCACGATTTGATCTGGAAGCCCTCTTGCAATCTGTGGTGGCTACGAACTAGGGGAGGAGAGCAATGGGGGCGCGTCAAGGGAGTGGCTGGTAGTTGGCAGACCCTGGAGACGCTGAGAGGGTCCGAAGATCCCGTACCCTCCCCGGGCACCAGAGGAAAGAGATAATGGCTGAAAAAAGGACCAGCTATGTATTATTGTTTCGTATAACTTCCCAGAGTCGTGTCTTTGCAAGCGAAAGAACGGAAAATTTATCTATTTTCTAGACACCATGTCCGTCTTGTACATACCCTGGGTCGTTTGTGCACGTCTGTACACTACGCTCGGCACTCGAAGAGCAAGAAATTTCTTTGCATGTTTACAATGGGTTGCCCATCTTCTGACGGGGAACATGTATGTGCGGACTCGAGAGTCGGCAGACTCTATCCGCTGTACTCCGGATGGTTGGAGTATATGCGAGTTGCAGGAGTCAATGGCATCTGACTAACCTGCTTGTCGTCATTCTGCAGAGAGACTTCGCCGGCGTAGGCTGTCCCATCTTTCGAACCCTTGTATGGTTATATTGGAACCCCATTCAGCCTCCATAGCTCCCGAGCAGACTTATGATCCCTCCCAAACCATTTGTCTTCTGAACCGTCGGCTCCCCTGATGAGTCGATAACGTTCGGTCTGAGCAATTTCTTTTCCTCATCCCAAGTCCATCCTCGTTTGGTGCAGCTATCTATAAGTGCGGAGTCCTGGTTGTAGCCTAGATAGGCAGCCGCAGTCTCTGGTCTGATTGCTTCATACGCTCTGCTGATATCCTGGAATGTCTTTTCCCGAAAGTAGCCTAAAACGCCTGGGTTAGAAGTTCTGTTGGTAGGTACGCTTGAATTCGACTGACTTTCATAGGCCTGTACTACACCCTTGAGTGGCTCCGGCCACGATAGCTCTCTGAGGGCCTTGTATACCTGGGCATGGTCATTTTGCCAAACCGCCCGCAATAGCGCAATACTATTCTGCAATGTCTGGTCGTGGCTCACGAGAGTTGGAGGCATCCGGTGTGTCAGCATGCGAGCTTCGGGTCTAGTTATCATAGAGCTGTTTAGTCAATGAGGCCAAGAGAAATGAGTAGTATTGGAGACAAACGTTTCGTCTATTAGCAGTAAGGAGATTAGGTACGAAGAGTAGAAGACACTTAATAGCTCTGCATCCCCAGTCACCTCATTATCAGTGAACCAAAGGCAGGCTTCCATTTCGTAGTGGGAGAGGGTATCATAGAGGGCCGACGGAGAGGGCGCCGATGTCAGGACTTCTGCCAGACGCTCCTTGGAGAGCGGCGGCAGCGCCATGACGTGAGTCAAATTTGATTTAGACGGGATATGTTATCCAGACAAAGCCAGATATGAGTTCAGAAAGAAGAATTGGCAAAACCTGCGGATGCGATACTGGTAAGTTTGACTTCATGGACGACGTGCGGGGAGCAAGGCGGAGCTTCGAGAGTAAAAGAGGGTCACGGACCAGCTTGCGTACCTCACCGCCAAGACTTACTGTAGAGACCACCTTGCGGGCCATCGATCTACGAAACTCCCATCTGTTTTCCCTTCCCTTGACTGGGTAGAGACTTTCCCCTTCCTATCAACCATTGACTCTCTCTTTCGTTCTCCGGCCCATCATGGCCGCTTCTCCAATTGACCCTCTTTTGGAGGGAAAGACGGGCAGCAAAGCTCGCGGCTTACTACGGATTATTATTCTATGTACCATTGCCGCTGCCGCCGTATCCAGTCGATTGTTCAGTGTCATTAGTACGTCTCCATCCAGAATATTAAGACCGGGAGTGCCTGGTGAAAATTCAGATTTGCTAATTGGCTCTTTCTTGTAGGATTCGAGAGTATAATCCACGAGTGTATGTTTACCTCCTAGAGCGAGCTGTTCTTACGAGAGCTGCCGCGCGTCGTCCCTAAATAATGATATTGATGTCTGCCGTACAGTCGATCCGTGGTTTAATTTCAGAGCAACAAAATACTTGGTGCAGCATGGATTCTACAGCTTTTGGGACTGGTTTGACGACCGTGAGTGCTCCGCTTATTCGCCGAGGAAGCCACCGCGTGGCCTCAAAATTGCAATATATTCTTAGAGACAGGAAAGTATGCTGATGGATCATTGATATAGGAACATGGCACCCTCTCGGACGTGTCACTGGTGGTACCTTGTATCCGGGACTTATGGTCACCAGCGGTGCCATTTACCATGTTCTTCGCTTCCTGACGATCCCCGTGGACATTCGGAATATCTGTGTTCTGTTAGCGCCGGCATGCTCTGGTCTGACTGCGTTGGCGATGTATCTTCTTACTCGGGAAATGACTCCCTCTCCCTCTGCCGGCCTCCTTGCGGCTGCTTTCATGGGTATCACTCCAGGCTATATCTCCAGATCGGTTGCTGGTAGCTACGACAACGAGGCAATTGCCATCTTCCTCCTGGTGTTCACCTTCTTCCTGTGGATCAAGGCCGTCAAGAACGGTTCCATTATGTGGGGAGCATTGACTGCGCTCTTCTACGGATACATGGTTTCTGCCTGGGGTGGTTACGTCTTCATCACCAACCTGATCCCACTGCACGTCTTCGTGCTCCTCTGCATGGGAAGATATAGCTCCAGACTCTACATCAGCTATACCACCTGGTACGCCCTGGGAACGCTGGCTAGCATGCAGATTCCGTTTGTCGGCTTCCTTCCCATTCGAAACAGTGACCACATGTCTGCTCTCGGTAGGTACTGATTTACTCACTAAGAAAGAACCTTACTCATGCTGTTCTAGGTATTTTTGGCCTGATCCAGGTTGTTGCTTTTGTCGAGTTCTTGAGAGGGCAGGTCCCCTCAAGGCAATTCCAGACCCTGCTCACTAGCTTGGTCTTGGTTATCTTCAGCGTCTCCTTCGTAGGACTCGTCCTCCTCACCGTGTCCGGAGTTATTGCTCCTTGGAGTGGTCGTTTCTATTCCCTTTGGGATACAGGTTATGCCAAGATTCACATTCCTATTATTGCTTCCGTCTCAGAGCACCAGCCTACCGCTTGGCCGGCTTTCTTCTTTGACTTGAACTTCCTCATCTGGCTCTTCCCGGCAGGTGTTTACCTGTGCTTCCGCAGGTTGGAAGATGAGCACGTGTTCGTTGTGATCTACGCTGTTCTGGCCAGTTACTTCGCGGGTGTTATGGTTCGGTTGATGCTGACTCTTACCCCGATTGTCTGCGTCGCGGCTGCCATGGCCTTGTCTTACATCCTGGACACTTATGTGCTTGTCTCCAAGCCCAGCCCGGCTCTCGCAGCCAGTGTCGCTGGTAGCTCATCCACCGAATCTCTCCGTTCCACACGAGCACCTTTGGTTGGCGTTCAGTCGACCTTCTCCAAGGTGTTCATAACCTGCTCTGTGGTGACTTACTTGCTCCTTTTCGTCTCTCACTGTACATGGGTCACTTCGAACGCGTACTCCTCGCCTTCCGTCGTTCTGGCTAGCAGAATGCCCGATGGAAGTCAGTTCATCATTGACGACTACCGTGAGGCATACTACTGGCTCCGTCAGAACACCCCGGAGAATGCAAAGATCATGTCGTGGTGGGACTATGGCTACCAAATTGGTGGTATGGCCGACCGACCGACCCTCGTTGATAACAACACCTGGAACAACACGCACATTGCCACTGTTGGAAAGGCCATGAGCTCTCGCGAGGAAGTCAGTTACCCTATCCTCAGACAGCATGATGTCGACTACATCCTTGTTGTGTTCGGTGGTCTCCTTGGCTACTCCGGCGATGACATTAACAAGTTCCTCTGGATGGTCCGTATTGCGGAGGGCATTTGGCCTGATGAGGTTCGCGAGCGTGACTTCTTCACTGCACGCGGCGAGTACCGTGTTGATGACCAGGCTACCCCGACCATGCGCAACAGCTTGATGTAAGTTTTTCCCCTTGACTCCCATCCTTTATCCTATACTCACACATGAAAACAGGTACAAGATGTCCTACTACAACTACAACAACCTCTTCCCCGCCGGCCAAGCCATGGACCGCGTTCGCGGCGCCCGTCTCCCCGCCGAGGGCCCTCAGCTCACCACGGTCGAAGAAGCCTTCACCAGCGAAAACTGGATCATCCGAATCTACAAGGTCAAGGACCTCGACAACTTCGGCCGCGACCACAACAGCGCTGTCGCTTTTGAGAAGGGCCACAAGAAGAAGAAGGCCACGAAGAGAAAGGGTCCCAGGGTCTTGCGATCCGAGTAGATTCGGTTCCTCACTGTCTATTAGAAATGTGTGCCGTTTCATCCTGGTAGTATGTA
>JAPVCG010000075.1:263538-291781 GCA_029606305.1 Paecilomyces fulvus | reverse complement strand
TTTTTTTTTTTTTTTTTTTTGCAACTTTACACTCCTCTCGGTAGATATGAATAACTTGAAGTCCACGAAAGGACAATGTGGACCGACATGAATTACTTAATCTTAATGGCAGTTTAGTTAACACAGAGTAATAACTACCACCTTTTTTCTATCGGTAGCTAAATGATATACCTATCCAAATCAATTCCAGCGTATGCGAGAACCGAGTACCGAGATGTTTGTTTGCTTGTTATACAGAACTCCCCTGCCTGAATGTGTTTCTGAGTACAGTTACAGATGAAAAATAAAATACATGAAATTCCTTGTTTTCCCTTCTTGCATCGTGGGTCTGAGTCACGGAGAAAGAAAGATACGTGGAAAATATATCTCGGAGAGGCACGTTTGTTATTATAATGAAGATACCCCTTTTCAGCCTGCTGCGGTGCTCATTTCCTGATGTGGCTGTCGGACTGGTGTTTCGGTGTCGTTGCTGGTGCTATTGGTTTCAGCCTGTTGGAGTGGCTTGACTGGTTGCGGTTCAACTACATGTGGTCGCCATTTGGCTAGGAACTTCCCAGCCACGGGACGAGATTCTTCGTCTTTTGTGTTGTTAGTGATGTGATTTGAGGATGCTGAGAAGTAGGAAACTTACAGGTTCGATAGATATCTTCTAGAGCATCTAGACATAATTCCCGGGCTGGTGGCCGAAACATGACAAGATATCTGGAGTAATGTTAGTCTGGCCATAAACCCGATAGATACGGTGCGAGAACTTACAGCAAAGCTTGAACACAGAGATTCACTCTCTCTGGATCCCTCGCAAGGCTCTTGACTCGTTCGATAATGGCAGGATTGATTTCCGGGATTTCGCTTAGGAAGCGTATGAGGACTTTATCTCGAGCGTCGACATAGGGTAGAATACCATCGAGTAGCCTCAAAACCCAGCGGTCATAGTGCAGCGGTACATAGACCTCTTGCGAGTCTTCGACGCGTTGCGATCCAGAAAATTTTAGTTGCACACGGTCGTTGTACCATTCTTCATTCAACCACGTAATGCCTATGTTGATCCGTGACCGGAAATCTTCCAGGATATGTCGATAAAGTAACTCTCGTATCGAGTCGGATATCGTTGGTTTCTTGGGAGGCACTCCCTCCTCGGTTTTTACGATGCTCTCCTCAGATTCCAGGCCGCCAGATGCTCGCGTAGCAAGTCTGGTGAGAAGCGTCACCCATGCTTCCCTATCAAATGTACTACCTGCCAACCGCGCGAAGCCGAGCTGTTGCTGATTTGGACCCTTCGCCGTCTTTCGTGGGGCATCCACAGATGTGACCATGCTGAACACTCTTTCCGCTGTGCTTATACCTATTTCTTTTGCTTCGTCTTCGGTCAATGGCGGAGGCTGTGGCAGGACGAATGGCCCCAGAGACACCAGCTCTGGCTGCGCTTCCGCGACTTCGGTAGACGCAGCTTGTGTCTCGCCAACGACGTTATCTGGAATAGCCATTGGAGAATACTCAGGCTCGTAATCGTCTTCTTCCTCTTCTGCGGCTGTTTGTTGCTGCGCAGCTCGTTGCGTACTCAGGGTTTGATAGCGGGATTTCACAGCCTATTATTATAACGTTAACATCCGTCGCAAAGTTCAATCGAACAGGGCGTCATACCTCAAGAGCCTGATTCAGAGCTCCCTGGTCGACCCGACCTAGAACAGCGACCGTAATCTGTACAATGAGATTAATGGGCAGCTGCTTCACATCGAAGGTCGAAAGGCCCACATCCTCCGTTAATGTATAAAGCTGCGCGAAACTGACCAGACCAGGTGGCAGAGGGGGTATCTTGAGGAGCGGTGGAGCTTCTGCGCCGAGTTTCGCTCGCTTCGCATTGTCCAGTCCATCTGTTGGCTCCGCAGGCAAACCACGCTTCCGTGATGTTTCGTCGAGAACATCAAGGCGAGGTTGAGACAGTCGGTCCATGTATTGTTGAATCTTTTCTGCCAACGGATGGTTCGGGTTCCTGCAATACCCGTAAGTATTTATATCGGCCCAACTCGTAGATAACCCCATACCTCTTGAGCACGTTTATCAGCAATGCTCTGGTCGTTCGTTCCATCGATTTGACATTCACGCGAAGAGTGGGAGTCATTGGACCGTTTACTTGTTTGAGAGGGTCGAAATTGAGGACCGCGTCGATGATTTTGTTGGCTATGGACTGTCGACTTCGAATCAAGACCGCAAGGCAATTGAGCGTGGCATTGACTAAGATCGCATCACTGGTTCTGTCAGCATAGCCCCATATGATCAGGGCAAATGGACACACCTTGAGTCCTCCTGAAAGACTGTCAAAAGCCTATCTAGTAGACCAGATGATTCTGCTTCAAGGTTGGTCAATGATAAGACAGCATGGTTTCTTGGAACGATGGATAGGGAAGTTTCGTTTTTATCCGGTCGCTGATATTCGTCAACAATAACACACATATGTATACGCGCAGTTTGGGCACATACTCTAGGGTCTGATATGGAGCCCGCCGTCTGGACATGAACCACTCTCTGCACGAATTTGATACAGCACACCTTGACCGGGTAAGGCGCACCGTCCCATCTCCGGAGAATATTTTGTTTGATAGCCGTCATCTTCTCCCATATTGCCGTGTCTTCTGGATGATTTATGCTGTGATTCGATCAAGTTAGAATGATCATCCTTAATCGGTATTTCTCCATCAAATCACCGAGTCACCACCGATGCCTACGATGTTCCTATACCAGGCGGAGGAACCGCATGACACGAAAAGAAAGATTGATCACCTACATATGTCTGAAGACAACTGGATAAAGACTTGCTGCCGCCTGTACCACGCTTTGAAGAACCGGTATATCCTCCTCCGGCAGCTCTAGGATGTCCTTCAGTGTCTGCAACACGCGTCCAGCCAGCTGTTCCTTCTGCGCCGCGGCCAGCGCGGGGCTGGCGAACGTTTCCGCCAGAAAATCGGCTCCCCATCTCCGTAGTTCAAGGTGTGCGCTAACTCCTATAATCGGCAGGATTCCATTCACAATTTGAGGATAGAACGCGGCATCGCCCAGGACCAGATTGCGGGCCGCTTCGAGTTGCGATATCTGGTCGCGGAGACTGTTGCTCTGCTGAGCCATAGTGGCTCGCACGAGGGATATCGGATGAACAGATCAAGGAAGGAAAGATGTTATGGTTGTCTTCTGAGATAGTCCTTGTTTCGATCAAGAGTCTACGTCGGTGGTGTTGTATGAAGCCCGAGAAAATCAGCCCAGATTCGCGGCGCAAGACACGACAGAATTGCGCTCAATATGGAGGGGTTGGCATTCTCTGTGGTGAATAAGGAGAAGTGAATCGAAGAAAGCTAAAGAGTGTGAAGCTACAGGATGTGCAGTGAAGGAGGCAAGGAGCTCGCTTTGTACAGTTCCTGTACTGGAAGTAAAGTAGAAGAAGCTCTGGACAAGGCGCGCTAAACCCCATCGAAACCGCAGAGCCGCAAGATCAACGAGAAATTCCCACCACGATAGCTTCTTGCGTAGTAAATCGCTCAGAGGAACCCGGATAAAATCCCTGAAGATAGGAAACGTAGAATATAATCTCTAGATCATCAATATAATGCTTTGCAGATTGATTATGCTCGCATTGTTCGAAAACTTCCCGACATCCCCCGCCAAGACCTCACGCCACTGAGGATGCCTCTCCAACTTCAGAACTTCTCTTCCGCTCCGCCAGCAAATTGCTGAATTCAGCTTTCCGTGTCTGACTTGTCCTCTAATCTTACGTCTGCTCTTCCTCTATTCAAAATGCCTGCTGGAATGTAAGTCGAGGACTCTTTATACACAGCCATATACTATCGCTCCAACCCGCCTGTTCTTCCCCTCCGGTTCGGGTCGGAATGCGATGCGTATATGTCTACTACATAGACTAACATCAAATCCTCCGCAGCTTCAACTCGACCTACTACGGCAAGGACTACCGCGCCGGTGCTGCCCTTCTCCGTGCTCGTCGGCCATACCTCATCAAGAATACCTTGACTGGAATCGGTCTCTTTGGATTCTGTATCGGAGTTTGTACGTGCCTCGCCTCTCCTACTCAATCCTTCAGGGATCTGAAATTTATCTCCGGACGGAACAATTCAACTAACGTTAATATCTCAAGACTCCTTCACCATCCGAGCCGTCGGACAAGAAGACTGGTCCGATGTCACCGTGCCCGATGCCTCCGCTGCGCCGAAGCAGGAAACCAAATGAGAGCCAAAAGTTTGGAAAGGAATCCAACCCTGCTTTTTTCGACGTGAATCAGACTACAATGGGACTCGGGTAAATATACAACTTGCGAATTGATGGAGCAAAAAGAAATTCGCGAGAAGGCTTTATTTTCAGCGCGTGGTGCATTTGGTGTATGGAGTAAAAACTATGTACAGTACTTTATATTATGTTATGAGGGATGGATACCTTTCTCTTCTCTATTGGGGAGATTTTGAGAGATGTGCCTGTTATGGTGCCTTCCTTTTCCGCTCCGAGTGGTGGTTGATCGTTATAGAGGCAGTTAATTCGTGGGGGCTGACCGGATGATATGGCTATGGACTGCTTCAAGTCTGCTGTCCCAGGAAAAAAAAGCAGAAGGAAAAAATATTTTTTGTCAAGGACTGCAGTATATCGCTGAAGCTCGATCGTAGCGCCAGGAACCGATAAAGGCCAGCGCCTGGCAAATCGCAGCGTAGACGCTCAATCAAGCCAGTCAGCATCCGTGTTCACGCATGGCCGTTGGTTGTGATCGATAAAACTGTATGGAAGTTTATAGTCGACAAGATTGTAGTAGGCTGTAAAGCCCACTGTGTCGTGTAGCGTAGTATATACAGAATAAGAAGAGGGATATATACTTCTTGCATCACATCTGAAGAGCAAAGAAATGACCTTGTGACTCTATATCTTCTGGAGTCTGACGTCAACGGTGAGGAGCCTGACTACCCAGGTTCTCGTCAAGATCTTGCTCCCTATGTTTAAAAATTGTTGGTCTGTCTCTGAACCAGACAATGTGACCACGATCCAAAACCCGGTGTGGGCATAGAAGGATGGATCGGAGATTATTATTTTTTTTGTTTTCCCTGGGAAAAAGAAATCGGCAGGTCTTAAATGGTGACATTTGAATTAAAAGGAAATATTCTGTCGTATAGATGGTAGACATGGTATTCGTAAGGCCCTATACCGGTCCTCAAGACTCGGACTCGATCCGGCGAGTCTGCAAAGACGGAACCAGTCCGGAAGAAAGATGGTAGTATAGACTGCAGAACAGGTATGAATCTCATCTGACCAGCCGGGGACGAAGGGCATCGCCCAACTTATATCCACTGGCCCGGAAATATGTGTGCATCTTACCCATGACAACGGGATTGGTCGATTCTTCTCTAACAGCGCCAGCTATCGAAGGTGGCTCAACCGTTGTCCACTGCACACTATAGCTGCTGTTGGATCTTGATCTCGTTGATGTTGACTCCAGATCATCCTGATCGGGCTCTGTTTGGACGCCCGCGTCCACATAACGACATACCCGTTCTGGTTTCGTGGGTGGTTTAGGGGCTGCTGGAGTTGGATATCGTGACCTGGTGTCTGCCACTTGGGTTTGGCTCTCTCTTTCAGTCTTCTTCTCCAGCCAGCTCCAGAAGCTAGATCCATCGACGGAGATGCTCTGTGGACGCGCCATTCGTAGTGTGCTCCGTCTCTTGAGGCTTCTCCCAGGTGGCGACTGCGTAATAGGAATGATAGTAGGCGGCTTGAGTTCTTGCTCAGGAGGGAGATTCGACATGGAGACCGTATATGATCGTCTTAGGTTCTGCCTTGGAGACGCTTGTTTGGTAGCTAGTTTATCTTTCAGATCGGCAGTGCTGTCTCTATTCGACACTTTCCCGTTCTTATCGGATGCAAAATATTCGTCTCCATGTCCGAAAACAATCTGAAGCGTCTCGAAGTCTCGTGTTGAGCCATCGGGAGGGAACAACCATGCTTGTAGCTCGTCCGGTAGCCCATAACTATCTGCTACATGTTCAGAACGACATCCCCTAGGCGATAGGAGGGAGGATGTTGAATGGGTAAAGCCCTACCCTGTCGATATTCGCCATTCTGTATCTTCCAGCAGATGTAGTATCTCTCAAAAGCGCCAAATGCAACGATGACCAGCTCTTTCACGCATTCTGGATCATTAGGATTATTAGGGATATCTCGAAGTCTTTTCCATAATCGCGTGGATGGTCCCATAGAACCATCAGAACTGGAAAACATTAGCCCCCCCTACTACCGCTCAACGCAGGATGACTGGAAAGATTCGAACCTTGAAGGATATAACCGCCTTCGAGTCGACTCAGAAGGTACGGTTGAAGAATGAGCCCGTTGGGCCTTTGGATGTTCCAGCATTTTCCAAAAATGGTAATAAAACCTCTGCGATGTAGGCCAGCCTTCATCCGGTGGATTAAGAGGGTATGTATTCAGAGTATCATCGTCTCAGCTGCCAGTTTAGCAGAATGAATATTGCTGATCAAAAAGCCGCATGTCTAAACGGGCATCACGCCATGGTTCCCTTGGCCCTTCCGTTATCTAACCACAAACAGTCCGCGAGTAATATACTACGTTATCGACGCCCTGTTCAGATTTAGAAGTTTAAGGAGCCTGCTAGAGTCTCAAAACAGACAACCCCTGCGGGGCGTTCGCATGAGACGCTTTGCACCTCGGAAAACCATAGCGGTTTCACCATACGATCCCAGTCGATCAAGACCAAAACGTGGCATGAATGGCCCACAGTTTCCTTACCGTTTGAGGCTTGGGGCTTGAATTTGGGAATTCCTCACTTCCATGGGCCTGAGAGCCTGGATGCAATGAACTCTCCGCGATGTCTGATAACTAGTTATACCTAGTTAGTTCACCCCTAGTATACTATCTTGTTAGTATGTGGCACTGTTCACATATGGCAGTGGGGTAACCGCCTGCTATTCTAGAGAACCCCCAGAATCTTGAAATTGTTCAGACCTATCCTATTTCTTCCTTCTATCGTATGTTCTGGCAGAATACTATTGATATCCCTGCACTAACGAGATCACTAGGGATGAACAATGTAGACTATGTATTCTATATTTGCGTCATACCCCACCAAGAATTAATTGTCAGCGGTCCAAAGACTCAGGATAGGTAGAATTGGGTTTCTGGTGAATATTCTTTTACTCCAAAAACAGTATGTATCACTTGTTTGACCATCGTCTTTTCCTTGTCCCCCGTATACCATTAGGGACGCTTAGTCCTGCATTCGAAGACGCTCTCGCCTTTGCTCTCGGGCCAGCCCACGATAAACGATTATCCCTTCCAAACTTCTCGCCAGGTGAGTTTGGTGTGTCGGATATAGTCCCGTGATAGTAGTCGTCTACCGGTGAAGAACACGGAACACTCAATAAGGGTGTACCAGTGGCCATTCTATGGAATCCGTTCGGCCGACTCGACTGTTTTGTTCTTATAGGCAGTGGTTTGGTATGTAACTGCGTAATCTTCGGTGTATCTTCCGCCAATGCATGACCAGAGGCAGGAGTCACACTTGGAGTCGCCTTCTTGTCCTCAGCGTCAGATCTTGGAGAGCGGATCCCGTTTCTCTCCTCATCATTCTCATGTAGTGAAGGGTTCTGATCCGTATCTTCCGTGGGCATATTTCCATTTTCCTTGGAATAGGATAGAAACGACGGGTGCGCCCTCTCTTCCTGGATACTAGGCGCACTGGACTTCAGAGGACTCGAACTGGTCTTCGTCGACGCCCCTGGATTTTCCTGTGTTGAAGAATTCCCTCCATTTTCTGCTGCGGTTTGTCCTGGTTTGATAACACTTGTCGTTGTCTTCTCCACCTGTAATGTCGACTGTATCGACCTCGGTACTCTCTTCTCTTTCCTGGTCAATTCGATCTCCAGCACCCTGGTGCCCGGTTTCACTTTGCCTTTCAATCCATTGTCTTCTCGGTCAAAGTACAAGGCCCACCGCCCATCCTCCTCTTCGACGGCAACGAACCCTTCCCAGCCTTCCAGGCTAACACGCCGGTCCTGCCTCGTGCAGTCGAATGGCCCGTGGATATTGGGTTGCGCTTGGGCGCGGACGCCATATTTCACTTCGTATGTGTCCTTGTCGACATATATCCAGTTTAATACGGGGGGCTCCTCGATTATAGTTGAAACGAGCCCTTCGTACTTTTCGTCCGGGTAGGGAAGATAGTAGCCTGCGAAAGGGTGTCCAAATTGTGTTGACTGTGGCTCGGATTTCTCTTCTTCTGCTTCCACTGTGGATCCAACATCAATGAATAACTGCAGGTACCGAATTAGTCTTTTTATACATAGACATCTTTCGAAGAGATATCATTCCCCAAGACTCACAGCCATCTTACCTTATTGTCTTTCAGAACGACCCGCCTGTGATCAATTTCTCTGCTGCGACTGCAAGACTTCACGCAAGTCACAATCAGATTGCATCGACGAGCTCGATGTTCCTCTCTCCTTTGCTTTGATTGGCCCTGGCGTATAGCCTCTGCGGTGCCGAGGAGGGCTGGGGCCGTCGTGAGCGCTACTAGCATAGACAGCACCATGGTTTGTTTGGGAAGAATGTGTCAATGCCAGTCATCGGAGAACAAATAATGAACTAGAATAAGATGCAGGACGATCTTTGGTCAGGAGACCCATTGTCGCTTTCTGAATGACCAGGGTGTTTCAGGAGACGAGAGCACTCCGATGCTCTTCGAAGGGTCTATTCTAAGGAGCCATGAAGGATGTTTTGCCGTTAGAATAAGTGGATATCCTGGTCAACTACATCTTTGCCTCGTATCATCCTCCGAAGCCACGGACCATTGCTTCAGCAAGTTTAACCGACTTCTGAACTCGAAGAAGAACTTATAACGTGGTAAGACAACAGTGCAACACCGATTGTGTAGAAATCTGCCATGGTGGACGCCAAAACTGGCAACCAGCTATCTCCAAACGACATAGCCAAGCTAGTTAACTAGATATGTGGCTGTCGAACGTCTAAGCTTTCCCCCACTTCGGGCACCGTCATTTTTAGCTCCTATCGCAACCTTGTCCGGACTCCCTTCGGCCCATTGATTAGACGTGTTAAGCTCTTCGGATCATGGCTCGTCGAGGTGGTACGATGTTCTTTTGTGGGTTTCGAAGAACCCCTGATCGTCTCGCGTTCGTCTCGACTTGGCGCCCATGAAGAAGAGCAACAACACCGGAAGTCCCCGATACTATCAGTAAACTCCTACCAGACCGGGTGGATTTTCCATCTTTGAAGAAAGGACAGGTTGCCAATCCTTTAGATCGCACCGATATGACTGGTGCCCAGAGATACGTTAGTGACGGGAGCTAGTCCCCCTTCCCCAGTCTAGGGGATTGAAACTGCTTTACAACGATACATTATGCACCTGGACTAGCAGGGAATGATTGTTCCACGAGTTTTGACTACGACAGTTCGAAGCGAGATAGTATACTTGCACAGGAGAAAGCTGAGACGAGAGAAAGAACATCCCAAAGGAGTTGCGAAATCCCATGATGAGTTAGTTGTTCCTGAAAGAGAAGCCGGGCTTCGATTTTCTAGATATATAAACTCAGTCCCGAGAAGTGCTTTTCTCCTCATCATCATCACATTCTAACTCTTCCTCCTTCTTGTATATCTATTTTGCGAATCGCTGAGCCGGTCTCAGTCTAACATAACAAATATCTTGCCCATTTCTTACTCTCTAATATCCGCAAAAGGACCAATAATCTACCATACCATCACATATCACAATGTCTGCCGCAGTGTACGTTCCCGAGAGAGATACCTATGATGTCCTCCTTTTTCTCTTGTGCAGAAATACTAACCTTTGTAGCGCATCTACCAAAACCCCCCTCAACGGCTTCGAAGAAGATGGTCAAGCACAGGGTGGTCGGAGAGCTATGTCTTCGCTCCCTCATCCTCCTACTTCCGATCACCTCTCCGCGCCTGCTGGTGAGTTGATAACGGAAATCCTATGCCAAATTCAGGATAACTAACTAGCTCAGGCGGTCTCCTCAAAGGCGCCACCGACAAGGAAGGCAAGCTAAAGGACGCCGGCCTCATGGTCGGTATCAAGCTCGATCTAGAAGCAGAGGTTCACCTCACTGCAAGAGTGAGGGGTGATATCGTTATTGGCTTGTACTAGTCCTTTCTCCTCTCCATGTCTCGATCTGGTCTACATATTTTTTTATCCCCTCTCCGGCTCTCCTGCTCTCTGCGAGTTCTCCATTACGCAGACTGGGTTATGAGCATGGGCTGAGAAATGGCCTTTGTTCCATACAAGACGCGGATTGAATTCGACGAATAAGGAGATTCTGTTCACAACGAAGAAGCCGAGGGAAATGCCGGACTGGGAGTCGAGGAGGATCGAGGCGGGAGAGGTACAGAAAAAGGCGTGATGGGTTGGTTGGTTCTGGAGTGAAATATCCTGATGTAGATAGATTATTGCGAGAAATCGAGCAAGATAGACATGGTTCGCACAGCTTGTATGATTCATCTGGGTATTGTAACTAACTATTTGTTGGTAAGTACTTGTTAAAAGAGGTCAATTTCATAAGTAGAGAATATTTTCTAGCCTGCAGCCACCGCCAGGTGAGGATGGCTGCACTGTACGGCAAGACGCTACTACTGTAAAAGTACCTGGCTGTGCTATATCTGACACAAAGTGGAACACAAGGGGAAAAAAAGGCAACATGAACCAGACTCCCAAGGACGAAGTTATCAGCAGGAAAGAACTTGTAGAATAATAAAAAAAGTAGAAACCCTGGTATTACCCAAACAATTCACAATGATCAGACACCGAGACATGCATCTTCATACCATGCCATGCTCTAACCGGCCGAAATAGATTGTGCCGGCATTCGAAAGGAAATGTCAAACCTCCCTTAATTCAAGGAGTATGGAACCGCCCCGAATTCCAAATAAGAACATTCAGAGAGATCTTCCACAAGCACATACAAGAAGAACCTGCAATAAGAGAAAAAAGAGCAAAACAACGTTCCAGAAGAGAGAAAAGATCTACATGATTCGACCGTTTCAATCGTACATACTGAGAAACAAAAAAAAAAAGAACCCCGCCGTAAAACTCCCGATGCAACCCACATACACATAGGGTTATTTATGATCATCGCGCTGTCATTCGGCTTGATCCAGCACTAGTCGTGATGCCTGTCGACTGGTGCATGGCGTTGATGTTTTTCGACGTCAGTGGAGGCGAGCTGTCTCCTTTGGAGGGTGTGTTAAATAAACCAAGACGTGCTGATGGGGGCGAGTAGCCAACATTTCGTGGCCCCGATTCAGGTGCATTGGCGTGTGGGTGAGGTTTTCGCACGTCCAACGGTGAGGAACTTAGTGAACGGAAGCCAGACTTCCTGTCAAGGGCATCGTAGTCTGGATTGCTAAAGTGCCCTTGTTGTCGCATTTCCTGTTCCATCCCGTATGGAGTATTCGCCGCTGAGGAATTAGCAGCAGACTGATGGTCGGCAATAGTAGATGCTGAGCCGTTAGGTGCATGTATGTCCACTACGCGTTTTTGACCAGCGGGAGTTGTATAGGAGGGCATGCGAGCCTGCTCGGATACCCTACTCTGCTGCTGTCGCTGCTGCGATGACAGCTGGTGAATTGGATGTTGCGGATTTGCCCATGGCGTCTGCTCCAGAAAAGCCTCCTCGGCCGCGGTGCGGGGCATGGCAGACGGCATCGCGGACATTAATCCCCGCGGGAATCCTGACTGATGAACTTGAGAGCTTCTAGTGTCGGTTGAAATCTGAGAAACTTAATTAGTATATGCAGGCCTAAAACACTTGACAAAACCACTCACCCCCATTTTCTCAAAGTCCTCTTCGATTTCCGATGGACGTGCCGCAGCCAACGACGGCGCAGCAGGGAAGCCAACATATTTGGCAACTCCGGCGAGAATGGAGACCTCCTGGTTATATGCAGTTTGTTGCGCGATCTGCTGTGACCGGCGAGTGGGGAATGGGATATAATGGTGTGGACTGACGTCTTCCGTCTTGAAGCGGTCATGCTGAATGGCATAGAACTGCTTGCTGACGGCGCTAGAATGTCTCTCACGCACATCCCTAACTCGCTGGAAAAATGTACTATGTGTCTGAGCACGCTCGGCCAAACTCTTGTTCAAGAGTGACTTGAGTCGATATTGGAACAAAGTGCGCTCGTATTTGATCTTGGCGTCGCGGTAACGCCTCACACTTTCGACTTGACGCAGGAACTCGGGATGGGTAGGATTCGGTCCGGACAGCTGTTCTAGCTCATGGTTCAGTTTCGCGATCCTCTCGTCGTATATTCTGTACATCATTAGCACAAAGTTATGGGGGCAAGCAGTGGAATGGTAGCTATCATACCGGTCGCGCAACGTTGCAAACTCTTTCTCCAAAACAACCAGAGAGTCCATAGCGGACATCTTCTTTGCTGCTATCCGGGAATTAGTCACGAATAGATTGTACATAGCATGCTCCATCACTTACTCTCTTCCTCTGCTTTCGCGATAGCTTCTGCATCTTCCGTTTCGTCGACACCTTCAGCCGCTTCTTCATCATCTGGGAGATGTTCGTCGGCAAGACCTTCAGCGTTGGCTTCGACAGCACCGCCAACTTCGATCTCCTCATCCACGTCTTTGACCTTTCTCCCCTTCCGTTTGCCCTTTTTACCTTTCTTGCCCCTGGAAGGCACCACGGGGACCTCAGGCTCATGTGTTTCTTCGGCAAAAGGAGTACTCTCGTTAGGAGTATCTTCGGCCACTTCTGGTGAGAGGGGAGTCTCTTCCATGGCTGCTTCAGCGATATCGCTCTTCACGGAGCCCTTCCGTTTTCGAAGGGGCTCTTGCTCACTCTGTTCCGTACCGGTGTCCTCTGCAGACTCCAAGCGTTTACGCTTCTTACCGGCGGAATCTAACAGGTGGGAGTCTTCGAGAGCAGGCAATTGCTCCAGTGGCACGGTAAGACCATTGCTCCTAGAAGAGCGCCTGACTTTGCTGGGCGAATCTTCTGCACCGTTGCCTTCTTCGTCCACATCATCATATGTAGTAGATTGTGCCAGCTTGCTGGGACTATTCCCGATGCCCCCTGCACTTACAATGATATCTCGTCGTAGACGGATATTGTTCGGAGAATCCTCTATCCGCTCCGTCTCAGCCTCTGAGTCGACCTCACCAGGACCCTTTTCCGGCTTCGGGGGTTCTTCATCAGAGGGTTCCTGATCAGAGACGTAGTCAATTTCGCCAATATCACTCAGACTGCTCGATCGACCATCGTCAATAAGAGCGTCGTCTGGGATGATGTGCTCGTCGCCATTGGCGACCGGGGCATCCGCCCCCGCAGGCGCTGCAGGGGGGGCTGTCTCTCTACTCTGAACCACCTCCATCTGTATGTGTGCAAGACGTAATGGACGGAATTAGGATGGCGGAAGGATGGTCGATTGGTAAGATGCTGGGCGCAGAACGTCGTCTTGGATGAAGGCGGAGGGGGGTAGGAAGGGAATCGAAAAAAAAAAAATTGTCAGGCGTAATTGAGTATCTATCATGAAGACTATAGCAATTAGTGATACTGATCCAAGAATATTGGCCCGTTAACAAATCCTGACGGATGGTTGCGATAGCTAGGATTCCTCGTAGCCAGCGCGGAGGAGATTGACTACCCGGAGACCAAGGATGACCCCCCGGTCGTCAATCGCAACTGAGCAGATAAAATTTGATTCGACCATTATAAATGACAGCAGCAAGCTGATCGGACCACAGAGCTTCCAGGATACCCAGTTTCGGTCCCAGAGCGCCCAAGAGACGTACCTTGAAGCAATGCGCCAGTAGCAACGCCGGTCCTAGCACACCAGCTCGCGACGAGCACGAGACTGAAAGAGAGCCACACAAATCCTGCCACTACCAGTGTATATGATTGAAGCCAGGCCTGAACGGTCTTCGACCGCTTCGGAGACTGGCCGCTCTCCACGGCAGGACAGCAGAGGTCTTGCGCAGACGACTGTGGGGGATCAGGAAGCGGGCAAGACGACAATGCAGGGCCGCGGGTGAGCAGACTGCATCAGCAGTGAGGGGAGCGCCAGGACAGGAGAGATCCTGTGGTGACAGGAGGATGATAGGCGTTTCTCGAGAAAATAGAAGCGTGGCCCAGCAACGAGGTCCGTATCTCTGGAGGAAAAGAGGAGTTGCAGGTGACGGGTTGCTGGGCGGTGCGCAGAGACGGGGAACATCCACTTGCAGCAAAGCAGACAAGACGTGCTTGGGCGACTTCAGCAGAGCCGACCGTGACCGTCGCCGGCCTGTCTTTTCTGCCGGGGGGGGCGTTGGTCCGCTCGAGCGCGTCAATTCCTCACCGCCCTCGCTCTTCTCCCCAGCTTAGTCCTCTTTCGGGCATCCCGTGATTGGCGAAGTCACGTGTAGACACGGTCGTTCGGCTGAACTGAGTCCGGCCACTATGCCTCTTTCGGCACGACCGCTGATCGGCCTCTGACGTCGTTCGCCGCGGCGTTTCCTCGCAGAAAGAATATCGTTGATCAGTAGAGGAGAGAGGACTTGCACAGATAATGATCAGGTCTGTCACAGGATTTTGTATATTCGAGGCTGGAATCAAAAAATAGTGTTCATGAGAAAAATATATCTGGACCCGCTCCCTTGCTGATCACGAAGCGCAGCAGACATTGTGTAATTGGCTTGACTGGCTACTTGAATAACATGGATCTTAGAAGATATCAGAGATCACAGATGACTACCATCGCTGCTACTACTACCAAGATATTATAGGCATCATACCAGCTGAAAGAGTCGCTTTCAAGTTGTCTTCACAGTCGCATCGCCTATCAATAAAGTCACGTGATGATAAACAAATTTCCCGCCAGCCAAGACCGTGGATGGCGCTTACCGCCGCGAAAAAAAGTTGGACCCAGACCGACGAAAAGGGAAACTATTCTTGGATTTCCCCAGCGACGCAATCGCCCTTCTTTGCTCCTAATTATCGCAGAGGGGAAGTCGATCGGACCGAAGCGATCACACAATGGGCAATAAGAATAAGATTCGGTCCCAGGAGGCCGAAAAGGAAGCTCGCGAAAATGCTACCGCAGCTGCGACAACCACGAACAAGCCATCCTTTCTGACAGGTGGTGCGTCCATTGACCCGACTTTGGCGTCGCTGTTTGAAAAGAGTGTAAGTGTATCTGCAAAGCATTGCTCACTTTGATCAATATCTTCTTTTGCAATGATGCTACTGGGACCGGATTCCTTTGAGAAAAATGAGACGTGCTAATTCATGTACCGTTATCATTCTAGGCTGGCCCTGTCAAGATCCCGTCACCGAAGTCTAGTAGAAATGCGGCAGTCATGTCCGGTGCAAAGAAGCCTGATGAACCCGAGGAGGACTCAGAAGACGTTGACGACGAAGAAGCGTCTAACCAGGACGCCCAGTCAAGCGACGAAGATGAAGAAATGGAAGACGTTGAGGATGCGAGTGGAGGTGATGACGAATCTTCCCCGCAGGATAGGGAACTTTCAACATCCAGCAGAAAACGCAAAAGAGGAGGAGCGGACGACAACCTGGAAGAGTCTTATATGCGCCGGATAGCTCAAGAGGAGGCGAAGGAAGAGGCAAAGCGACGCTCTCAGGAAGCGAAGCGACTTAAGGTTGAGGATAAGGAGAAAAACGATGATTCATCTGACGCTGAAGAAAATGAGTTTTCGGGAGAGGAGGACGGCGGTAGCCCTCCACCGAAGCATGAGGCCCTGACTGGCGATGCGCAGGCTGCTGTCATCGACAAGTCCAACCGCACTGTTTTTCTAGGCAATGTCTCGACAAAGGCTATCAAGTCAAAGTCCGCCAAGAAGACCCTCCTCGCTCATCTGTCGTCATTTCTCTCTACGTTACCGGAAGCTGAAGTACCACACAAGGTCGAGTCACTCAGATTCCGTTCGACTCCATACACAACGGCAGGTGGTGTCCCGAAGCGGGCCGCATACGCAAAGAAAGAGGTCATGGATGAGACGACCCCAAGCACCAACGCCTACGTCGTTTATACCACTGCTCAGGCAGCTAGGAAAGCTCCTGCTGCGTTGAATGGGACAGTCGTCTTGGACCGTCATCTGCGTGTGGACAGCGTCGCTCATCCTGCCCCAGTGGACAACAAGCGGTGTGTGTTTGTTGGAAATCTGGATTTTGTTGACCAAGAGCCAGAAGATGACGATGAGGACGACGAAAAGAAGAAAAAGAAGAAGCCAGCTGTGCCTGCGGATGTTGAAGAGGGCCTTTGGCGCACATTCAATGAAGAGACCAGAGGGGTCAGCCAGGGTTCAAGCAGGGGCAACGTTGAGTCTGTTCGTGTGGTCCGTGATCGTGCCACGCGTGTTGGAAAGGGCTTCGCATATGTTCAATTCTATGATCCTAATTGTGTGGAAGCAGCGCTTCTCCTCGATGGCAAGAAATTCCCACCACTCCTGCCCCGCAAGTTGCGGGTCACTCGTGCTAGGAAAGTCCAAAAACGGCGAGAGACAGGACCGGCCAGTGGCGCCAATTCCAGGGAGCTTGGAGTTGGAAGTGCACACTCGTCTCTTCGGGGTCGCGCCGCTAAGCTGCTGGGTAGAGCCGGCGCTGCCAAGTTGAAGGAGGCAGGCTCAGGTCCCAAGTCAAAGCCCAATGAGCCGCTCGTATTTGAGGGATATCGGGCAAGCGAAGGGTCTCGAGGAGCGGAAGGCGCTCCAAGATTGAAAGTCAAGACTAAGAGTCGTGGTGCTTCCAAGGGAAAGCCGAAGACGAGGAGTAGTCGTCGTGCGGCAGCATACAAAGCTGCGGGCGGCAGGAAAGCTGCAAAGGAAAGAAAGCCCTGAGCTAATACTTTATGTCTGAAATAATTCAGTCTCCTTGCTTGTACGCGGCAAGGATTTCTGGCGCTGGGGCGAGACTCTTGACTGAGAAAAGCATTTACATCGCATGTCTACTTTTCTGTTTCATAGGATGGGGTTTGTAGATTTCAACATGGCTGTGTCTTGAGAAGACTTGATCCTCTGCCATCCTGGCTTCGTAAAATTGATGCAGAATGCACTAAGCAGCTGTTAAGAATTATCATTAGTTTACTCTATATCTTGGGAAACGATGATAATATCACGGCGATCGTTGTAGATCAGATCGCAGGTTTACCTTTGACGTCATCAAGGTGATTCGCTCGTAAAGCCAATTGTCTACCTGGGTTGTCGTCTCGATAGCCTATAAGTCCCAAAGAGATTTTTTTTAACTTTGGTAATACTTCCAACGGTCGATGGATTCTGTTCAAGAAGGTTGAGAGGTACCTATTCGTCCCGCTGCGGTTGATCTCCACAGCCCCTCCAGTTCAATAGAGTACATTCAGCTCAGTGGGTAAAGCACCTGACATAATTCACCCTGCCTCTTGAGTCTCATGTACTGAACTTAGAGACTATAATGTCCCATATTCCTGTCTGAAGATATCATCAGAGCATCTAGAAACTCTTACAGCGGACCCGGTGATTGGTAGTCAACTGTTTTGGTCGCTGCCTAGATGCGGATCAGTTACAAGTGGGACACTATCTCAACATACTCGCCTTCATATCAAGAAAAGGACCTCTTTGGATCTCTGAAATTGATATTACAATAGTCAATTCAACTCACAAGGGAAAAGAGAAGCCCGAATCAACTGAAGAGGTCACAACATGCACCGTATCCTTGGGCGTAGACATCTCTTTCCCCGCCCACCACCCGAGGAGCAGCAGCAACCCGAACCGGAGGATGAAACCTTCTATCCCAGCGTCAGTGACGTTATAGAAGTCAGTGGGCTCTTGAGGCGAGGAATCCTTCCCGAAGGACTCCCTGCTGAGATCGTCGATCTCATCATCGATACTGCCGAATATTGGCCGTCCGTCGAGACGAAGCTCCCGGGCAAAACGGTCGTGGGAAAAGATGGTGATAGAGAAATTTTGAGAACGTCGGGATTGTGCTTGGAGGTTAGTATTTTTGATTATCTACGATCGTGTTCCCTAGACATGATCATGCTCTAACGCTTCTACAGGAATCGGAAGACCCATCTTCGCCAAAAACACTTCCGCATCGAGGAGCACATCCTTGTCGCAAGATCCTCTTCGACATTTGGTCCCACGATCAAGGCTGGGGCGGCGGTCCCCGCGACCCCCATTCCAGATATCACGGGTCTTATACCTGGTTCGATGCTTTCGTTGTCCCATCCAGCCATCCAACAGAAACAGAGTCATCAGAAGACCGGCCGCTGGAAGCTCGCATTCAGCCCGGTGAGCCGTATTTCATTCCAACTCCGAATAAATTACAGTCCAATCTCGTTGCATCTCGCGAGCTGCAGCACCATCGGATCGTGTGGCATTTTCAAGATTCAATCAAGGCGGACTCGCCTGAGGCAGAGGAGATAGAGGCTACTCAGGGCCGAGGGCGCGCAAATCTGGACGGTAGTGCGGTGAGAGAGATGAAAATTGGCGATTCGGTGTCCGTATGGGCGAGGGCGCGCTTTGCTGGATGGACGAACTATGTAGAGAAGCTTTCCGTGAGGGTATTCTGGGCTCTTTAGAGAACTTCGATTGCATGATCTATGATGCATTTGTGGCTTGCATTATCATAATGGCATGTTGTTTGTTTTCTTTGTGGGATAATTACCAGTAATAGATTACCAAATTTCTATCATGACCATCTCATTGATCCGTTCTCTGTAAGCCAATGAAACATTTAAGAAGATGTCACAGTTGATCTGTGGTGACTTTCAAGCATAAATCATCCCCATGGCTAGGCCTCTATCCCCAGAACGTCACCCCGCTGAGAGAGAGAGTTAATCTTAGAGAGAAACACTCACTTTCTGGATTTACAATCCACCCGATGAGAAGCCAATCTCAATAAGATACATATGACTTGGAAGGCAAACAGTGCCCAGCAACCTGGAAAGACCCAGGTGGGGTGAATTCCACCTTTGTCAAGTGAATTTGCTAAACCTCCAGCAGGCATGATTTGGATCTCATCTTACTTCAACTAACTTGCTCACTTCCTTTATCCCTCATCCTGCTTACTCCAACCAGTCTACGCACTTACGGAGCAAAAGAAAAAAAAAGCATCATAGGCTTGGGTCCACATCAACATGGCCGAAGGTGAGTTCTTGAATTAATCCTCATCCAGGTTACAAGGAGCTGAACATGAGATCAGTTGCCATATCGAAAACTCTCATCCCTGGTCTACGAAGGTATGTCTTCAGATATTTCAATACTGAAACTGAAACTTTCGGCTCAGATAGCTAATTTCTTAGCCTTTTCTTGTCTTCAAAATACACAGACTTAGTCATACGTACTACTAAGAAAGAGATCAAGGTACACAAGCTCGTCATGTGTGCCTGTTCTGGCTTCTTCGCCCGGATGCTAGAGGGTACTTGGAAGGTGAGTCCTCAAATAAAATAGGCTTTGCATCGAGTGAGTTGTGTTAACATTCAGCTACCAGGAAACCAAAGACGGAGTTGTCGAGATGAAAGAGGATGACGCCGACAATCTTGAAAAGATGATTGGCTTCATGTATGGACAGCACTATGACCCGGAGACAGATACTATACTCAACGTGGCTGCACGTATCATTCTGAGCGTCGAGATGTACGTCCTCGCGGACAAGTACGACGTGTCCGCATTGAAGGGTGCAGCGAAGGACAAGTTTGAGAAACTTGCAAATTCTTTTGCAACTAAAGATGAGTTTTCCGCGGTTATGGTCAAGGTCTTGAACATGGTACCGCCAACGTATATATCTTTCACTTCATCGTTTTCCACTGTCATAGTGGAGAATCTCAAATGTCTCCTGGGGAAAAAGGCTTTCATTGAAGTTGCAGAGCGGAATCCAAAACTTCAAACTCTTATCATCAAGCACCTAGTCAATGGCGCTCCTGCTGCTAGGACATTTGAGTGCTATTCTTGCCAGGAGAAATGGAAGTTCACCATTTCAAAGACCTATGCCCATTGTCCTAAATGCGGAAAGAGTCTTTCTGGCCTCCAGTACTGATGAGGTTGGGAAGGCCACTGGGACACAGAGCATACAAGACTGATCGCAATGACGAGTTGGTTACGAGAAGCACACTTGACGAGGGATAGGATGAAGATATCGGGGGTAGTTGAATTTGTTTTCTGAGACAGCAGCGTGAAAGATATACAGAGACGATAGGACTCTCTATGAAGTGAGCAAAGTCAGATCCAGATGCTAGCGGTAATAAAGGGTTCCTAGTAGATCTATAAAAAACACTGCCTATTGGGCCGTTCATAGTTGGTATGGAGCAATTATGCGGGGCCCCAGATGTCATCTTACTATGCACACTTTATTAGTACAATTCCGAGATTTCAAGTCTCCAGCACTTTGACTTTACCTCTGTCAACAATATAAATGGTTTCTTTCTACTGCGAGTGGCCTCAGCTGCACAAAATTGACGAATTCCACTGGTTCAGAAGGGTATACGACAACTTGCGCGGTCTACATGGGAGGTGTGTTTCCTAAACGGGAAGCCAGGGCAATTGCTCATCCCGCGACGAAATCACGCAATCGCCCTTCCGGCGCTAGTGGTGCACCGGCTGGCCTTGAATTTGCAGAGATATAAAGAAGAGCATGTCCACAATGATCAAATTAATTCCAGATATGCTATTCTGATGGCTCAGACCGATGATGTTCGTGTCTGCCACGGTTCCTGAACGAACCGCCCACAGGATGGACCATCTTCGTCTGCTCGCCGCGCTGGAAATGCGCCAGAAGTACCCTGGAAGATGCGAAACGAAAAAGACCGACGGGAACTGCAACCGTGAGCGCCGGGTGGGGCATGACTCGTCGCTGACTTACGCAGTCTTTGGTGAAAGTGTTCGATTGCACTGAGGGGAAGTTCGTCGTGGTCGTTTTGTGGTCTCCCCACGCCGGCTATGCATTCTGCTGATGGCTAAAACGGCGGTGACCGCCCCCCTAAAACAGTCTCTCCCTTTCTTCATCGAAATCTGATCTGATATCAACCACGGATTCATCGAAATCTTGCTTTCCCATCCGCTGAGGATTCTCCCACCGCTTTCTTTGTTGTTTTACTACCCTTTTGGACTCGATCGGGCAGAATGAGTAGCCCACAGAGATGTGCAGCCGTTGTCGTGGGAGCTGGACCCGCGGGTCTCGCAGTCATCGGCAATCTGCTGGAGAGACAGATTGGCGGCAAGATCGCCTGGATCGATCCCGATTTTCAGGCTGGACGCCTCAATAGGAAATATCGCGAAGTGCCTAGGTACGATTGCTTATCTACGGCGGTTTCTGCTGTGCTGGCCGCTCGACGGTACAGTAGATTCGACACAGATAGCACTTGAGCATGAGATGACTGCATCAACATACATGAGACTAACAAGTTCCCAGCAACACGAAGGTGTCTCTGTTTCAGGCCTACGCCAAAGCTGTGCAGCCCTTCCGTACGGTCATCGATACGACTCCGAAGCCCAACGCTTTCACGACGATGACAAAACTGGAGCCGGACCAGGGATGTCCTCTGTATTATGCGGCTGACCTGTGCAAGATGCTGATAGAGGGCGTCATGAAATTCGACGAGGTTCACCCATACTGTGGTTTCGTCACCAAGGCTGATTTGGAGGAGAATGTTAGTCCCGTGATTTCTGAAATGGGGGGTGGATCGTGAACTAACTGGCAAAATAGCGGTCTCAGTGGACCGTACATATCAATAGCTACGAGTCTCTCGAGGAGGTCCGAGTGGTCTCTCCCCGCCTGATACTCTGCACCGGTTCTTCACCCACGTTTCTCTCCATCCCTGTGTCGGGGCTCTCTATCCAGAAGCTGGATCTGGATGTGGTGTTGAGACCCAGTGAACTGGCTCGAGCCCTTCCTGCGGACTCTCCGCAAACCGTAGCTGTGATCGGTGCTTCTCACAGTGCCGTTTTGGCCCTCATGAATCTGGTGAATTTGGCTCGATCGTCCCACCCGCAGCTCCATGTCAAGTGGTTTACCCGGCACGCTCTGCGGTATGCGGAGTACAAGGATGGCTGGATTCTGCGAGACAACACCGGTCTCAAGGGCGTTGCCGCTAATTTTGCGAGGGAGCAGCTGGAGGATGACCAACTGCCCCAATCCGAGGCCGGCCGCTTCATCGAGAAGGTTGATTGCAGCGGGGGCAAGGAGATGGCTGAATACCAGGCCCAGCTTCCGTCTTGCACGTATATCGTCCAAGCTGTTGGCTTTACGCGTGACCCTCTGCCGGCCCTGTCGCGCGATGGTAAACCGCTGCAGCCGCAGTTTGACCACCTGTCGGGTGGCTTCTCTGACCAAGAGGGCCAAGTCATCAAGGGTCTCTACGGCGCTGGTATCGCCTTCCCTGAACGTGTGGTTGATCCATACCAGAACGTGTCGCTGAACGTGGGCCTCTGGAAGTTTATGAGTTTCATTAAGCGGGTTTGTCCGAATTGGATCGCTGCGTAGATTGTTTTCTTGTTTACTCCTGATACCTTTGATTCTGTTATCGAGCCTGTGATCAGTCTGGTCTGGTACCTCCAAGGACTGCTAGTTTTCTCTCCTAGATACAAGCTAGATCCGATGATCCCTAATCCTAATTGATGTCTACAGAGCCACTCCTGTTGTAGATACAGATGCAAGACCGCCATAGTCGTGTTTGAAAATAGCCAACCTCAATGGAGTCTTTACCGTCACCTGATATGATATTTGGTCGTGGTGGTTATCACATGCTAGAACACGTGCCGTGTCCAGGGTCCCTGATCATGTGATGCGTCCGATCTGTTAAAAAAAAAGATGCTCAGACGCTGGTCAGCGCAATTTCGTTCAAGAGGCAAATCATTATTATTTACAGATATCAATCGATCCTCTTCTCCGCAACTACTGCCTGACCAATAAATCTGACCCCAGATATGGAGGGAGGTTCGGGGGATCGCGGGGGAAGTTCATTACGGACACTCGGATCCAACGGGGTTGGGGATCCGCAGACTAACTGGAAAGACGATAATCTCTGAACACTTAACTATAACTAGTTAACTAACATGATGGAAAAGTCATCAAGAACCAACTGGGCCGAGGTACTTTCCGTTTCAGGCAGTGGGATTCTGTATCCACCCGGATTCCGCCTCGGTCCCGGGACGAAATAATTAATGAGATCAAGGTGATTCCCCCCGTCTGCGTACTGTGATCTCGATATTCCTCTGTCGGATTGTCTTGTCGGATCGATTCATTATTTTCACCATGCCCCCTCCTCCGCCTGCCTGGGTGAAGGCCCTCAAGCCGGCCAACCCCCAGGGTTCGGAACTCCTGCAGCAGGAGCGCGCCCAGTCGAATGTCTCCGTCGACAAGTTGGGGGAGCTGCTGCACACCAAGGAGGCCTTGCAACGGCAAGAGAAGATTCTCTCGCTCCTCAAGTCAGACCCCGTGTTTGATAAGTCGCAGATGCATTCCCTAGGTCGCGTTGACCGCATCCAGCGCGCTTTCGCCAAGGGCAAGCGCCTGCGGCAACTGGCAGTGCAGCACAAGTGGACAGATCATGACTGGATTACGGCCAACGACATGCTCGGGGAGCCCACCCCGTATGGTCTCCATGCGACCATGTTCCTGGTAAGATCGCATGTGCGGTTGGTGGATGGTCCCAGCAGACTGACAATCGGTGGTAGGTCACCCTTCGAGAACAGGGAACCCCGGAGCAGCATAGGCTCTTCCTCGAGCGAGCAGAGAACTACCAGATCATCGGATGTTATGCGCAGACCGAGTTGGGTCACGGTTCGAACGTCCGAGGTCTCGAGACGACGGCGACGTGGAATCCGGAGGACCAGACCTTCGTCATCAATTCTCCGACCCTGACGGCCTCCAAGTGGTGGATTGGCTCGCTGGGGAGGGCCGCCAACCATGCCGTGGTGATGGCTCAGTTGATCATCGGTGGAAAGAACTATGGACCGCATCCCTTCGTGGTGCAGATCCGAGACCTGGAGACGCACCAGCCGTTGGAGAACGTTTACGTGGGCGACATTGGTCCCAAGTACGGATACAAGTGAGTGACAGTGTACAATTCGGATGTGGGGGGTGCTAATGGGTGGAACAGCACGATGGACAACGGTTTCCTACTGTTGAATAACGTCAAGATCCCGCATGTCAACATGCTGGCTCGCTTTGCTCGAGTCGACAAGAATACCGGCAAATACATCCGCCCGACGTCTGCGTCGCTGCTTTATGGTACCATGACCTGGGTGCGGTCAAGCATCGTCCTCCAGGCGGGAAGTGTCCTGGCAAGAGGTGTGACCATCGCGACGCGATATTGTGCGGTTCGACGACAGTTCGCAGACGCGGATGCGCCCAAGAATGCGGGAGAAACCGCGGTGCTCAACTACAAGATGGTTCAGGTCCGTCTCTTGCCCCTTCTCGCAGCGACCTTTGCCTTGCATTTCACGGGACGTGGAATGATGGTCCTGTACGAGAAGAATCAAAGGCAGATGAAGGCTGCTGCCTCGGCAGGCCCTGAGGCGCTCCGAGCCGGAGCCGACCTGCTGGCCGACCTCCACGCCACGTCCTGTGGTCTCAAGGCCTTGGCCAGCACGACGGCGGGTGAAGGTCTCGAGGTCTGTCGACGAGCCTGTGGTGGCCACGGTTACAGCAGCTACAGCGGAATTGGTCCGTTCTACGCGGATTACCTGCCGACGCTGACCTGGGAGGGTGACAACTACATGTTGACCCAGCAGGTTGCACGATACGTGAGTGGCACCTCCTGTGGCAATACCAATTCCATTGTGCGACGACTGACCATGATGACAGCTCCTGAAATCCGCCCGTGCCGTGCTTGCGGGCAAGGGAAGCGGAAACGACACCAGCCGCATCCTGCAGTCGTTCATTGCTCGCAGGGAAAAGGGTGCCTCGTTCGATGTCCTCGAGGTGGATGAGGATATCGTCGCCGCGTTTGCCTGGCGCACGGCGTATCTCACCTTCGAAGCGCTGAAGCACCGTGATGTGGAGAAGCGTTCGTGGAACGATCTGTTGGTCGACTTCTGGCGCCTGTCCACCGCGCACTCTCAGTACCTCGTCGTGAAGAACTTCTACGAGGCTGTTTCGTCTCCCGAGACCGCTGCCGCTCTCGACCCGGAGACCGTTACCCTCCTGCACAAGCTCTTCCGTCTGTACGCCCTGCACACGCTCGAGCGCGAAGCCGCTGAATTCTACACCTCTGGCGCCATCACCACCCGACAGATCTCGCTGGCGCAGACCAAGGCCGTGATGAAGCTGCTGGATGAGATCCGGCCGCATGCGGTGCGACTCGTGGACGCGTGGAAGTTCTCCGACTGGCAGCTGGACAGCAGTCTGGGACGGGCTGACGGCAACGTGTACGAGGATCTCTTCCGCCGGGCCAGCGAAGAGAACCCGGTCAACGACTTGGTCTTTGACCCGTATCCATGGAACAACAACGTGTTGAAGAACGGCGCGCCGCGGAGCAAGCTGTGATTCTGATTTCCTTTTTCGTGGTGTCCTATATATTTTAGACTTCGTTCTGAATTTTTCATTCCGCTTATATTCCCTATGTCGTTTCCCTTTTTTCCATATCGATATCCGTCCCTGCACATCCAGGGACCGTCTCGGGCATAGATCGGATACAGGCTCAAGATAAAGATAGACAACTATAGAGGCCATGTACGAAAGAAGATACCTAGAATTCCAATACAATTCCAGATAGAAATCTATGCAGAGATGAATGTCCAGTAAGACGCAAAATAATTAGAACCCGTAAATTACAGTCTCGAATCCAAATCTTCTATTATCGCATACTGGTTTCCCCTAGTAATCTTACTCTAGTATATCGATGCAATTCAACTACAGGTGAAGACCGCCTACTACTATTTATTCTAAGGAACCCACCGCCCCCAAACCATATCTTGAAATTATATATAAACCTATCCTATCTATTTCTTCTATCATATAACTAATCTAGCAGATATTATTAACATTGTGGGTCCCCTCCCTCACTAAGAGAATTAACTACCAGAGAAGTAAAATTACCCTTATACAATATCGTGTTGTGTAGTGTAGTGCACACTAGCACATTTGATTATTGACCAGAGTGGAGGTAAAAAATAAATATATATATGTGATAGAAATACAAATATTTTCTTTTTAGAATAAGAATTTAATCTGGTTCCGTTTCAGAAACGTAAGCTAGTAGCGAGCCGGTCCTTAGTCATTGTATATGTATATGTATATGTATGATATATGTATAGTTAAATTCGTGATGTGATTTCCTTGATATGTTTTAACTAACTTTATAGTAAATAAAGTACGGATATAGTTACACCCACAGCGAGTTCGAAGACCTCAATTGACCACTGCCAGTGATCAGACTGCAGTAGTCCTGTCCTGTCCTGGCAGTTTCTCTACTAGTAGTGGGATAAGATATATATGTACATAATTCATATTTCTACAGTATGCACAGATCATCCTTACGGAGATGGTATCTGTGGAGATTTTGTTTAGTATGTATCCATCCATCTTGATCGATCAGCTAGCGGATGGATCGTGCTTATCGATAGTCCGGGCTTGGCATACGTGATTGGAATGTGGAAACTACTTTATCTATACTACTGACTACTTACTATACTTAGATCGTAGGGGAGAGAGAAAGTGGGGTTTCTCAGAAAGTTCAGAGCCATGCGGGATACACAATCTGCAATATACATTACGCATAGGCAAGTCGTAGGTATATAGTACAGGAAGTATATAAGGATGTACATGGCACGGTGATCGAAATCATGGTGGCAAGCCGAAGAAGAATTAAAAGAAATAGAGTGAGTCAATTGCTCAATATGAGCGGAGTGCTACACTGTCCGACGGGATCCGTCTATCATGTCTCATCCCATCGGGGCGTGTGTGTTCGTATCTCTACTGGACGGGTTCGTTGCCAGGATGTTTAGAAAGCGGCAACGGCGCCCATGACGAGAGCCAACAGACCGGCGGGCACCTTCATGGCGGCACCGGCGTTGGCGTTGGGGGCCTTGGTGGTTGCAGCGGCGGAGGTGGTGGAGCTGGCCTCAGTGGAGGTGGTCGAGGCAGCGGAGGAGGAAGAAGAGCTCGTGGAAGAGGACGTCGTGGAGGCGCCGGAGGAGCTGCTGGACGAAGCGCTGGTGGTCGACGTGGACAGAGTGGTGGCCGTAGCGGAGGAGGAAGCCGAGCTCGAGGTGGTGGCCGTCTGGGAGGCGGTCGAAGTCGTGGCACTGGCCGTGGCGCCTTCGATGACGAAACGAGGCAGGAAGTTGTACTCTGAGGTGTCGGAGTCATCGATGATCTCGATGGTGTAGTCGGGCTCCGCGGCCAGAGTGGAGGACGGGGTCCAGGTGTAGCTGCCCGAGTTGGAGATGCTCTCTGTTCTCTTGTCAGCAAGGTATGGTCCATTGCGATGTTCTTTCTTTAGACCACTTACGGGCAATGGTGATTCCCGAGTCCGCGGTGGTCACCGCACCCCAGAGCAGCTTCAGGGTGACGGTGCCGCTGGTGGTGGGATCCCAGGTCAGCGTGGTGGGCGATCCGACCTTGAAGGTGTAGCCACTGGTCGGGATGCTGAACGGGTTGGGAGAGCTGGCGGCCGCGAGAGCAGCGAAGGCGCTGACAGCGAGGTAGAGGACGGAGCGCATCGTGAATGACTTTGGACAGCGGATCTTTCCGATTTTTGCCTAAACAGGGTATAATAGAAGAAGAAAGATGGTGAAGATCAACGAGTGACTGGGCAATATAAGAAGTAACGAACGTGCTGCGACGGGTCGCGGATCTGCAAAGAGAATCAGTGATCGTCGAAGTGGGAAAGAAAGAAAAAGAGAGAGAGAGAGAGAGAGATGGGGTGAATTAAAGAAGGAGAGATTTGATGAGCGACGAGGGGGGCCAATTCGTTTGCTCGATTCTTAGTTACTAGTACTACTATTCCTTGTTCTCCCCAGAAACATCACGACCGGCTAAGCTCGATCGAGTCTGGCTGGTGGACAGTCCGGAGGCTCTACGGCCTGAACAGGCAAAGAATGCGATCGTCTTATCCTCTTTCGAGGCGAATGGGGGTATTTTTAGGCAAATTGTGCTAAATCGTGCCCTTTAGACTTTTGCGCGATTCACGCCGGTGCGAACATCAGATCATTCAGGCGCTGGGTCCTCTTCTAGTGTCTTTTTTTTTCCACCATGGCGTGCTTCTCGATAGGTCTGTGATATGGTGGCTTCCA
>JAPVCG010000075.1:180313-263415 GCA_029606305.1 Paecilomyces fulvus | reverse complement strand
TTTTTTTTTTTTTTCGCTAATACTTAATTATTATTATTACGGAATACGGATACTGTCTTCTCCGGCCGTATCAGATCCACTAAGACGAGAAGGGGAAAGGCTCCAGCGGTAGTAATACAGTAATAATAATCAGGAATTCATTCATTATGGAGAATAATGATGGTACTACGTAGTAGTAACTATGTAGTACTACATAGTACTACTCCGTACTTTTTCCCCTGATGTGGATGCCTCCGATCTCAGGCGTATATCAGGCATCGGTCAGGCACCAGGCACCATCCGGACCGCTCCTGCCCTTTTTCACCAGGCACTCCTCGCTCCTGCCGTCTCCGCGTTTTGACGTCATTGGTCCCATCCGGGGAAGGAGCCATCAACACAGTCACCTGATCCTGCCAGACACAGAAAACAGAAAACAGAAAGGAAACAGCTTGATGAAAGCAACGGGATCAACGATTCTCTTCTGTCTCTAAATATCATCCCCGACCAGATGCTACAGGTAACCACAAGGAAATCTATAGAATAGTACATCATTCCGTGGCCTCGGCAGGGACAGCTTCTCCTCCAGACTCATCCAGCATCCCATGTTCCCCGAGCCACATGATCGTCTGCATCACCCGTCGATCTTCATCCTCTCGCTCACGGGCCAGCAGCTAGACAACCCATCGTCAGTCATGGTGCGATAAAAAAACCTAAACAGATGGAGATTCACTTACCGCCTGGAGAAGCCCCTTCCGTCCGCCCTTCTCCTTGGCCTTCTTGTCCGCCGGCTTCGGCTGCGTCCTGATCGCTGAAAGGTCGTGCGAGAAGCGGCACTGATCGCCCCGCGAACACCGGCCCTTTTGGAGAAAGTGACGGCACACTTTCTTCTTCGTGGCCTCCCGCGGCGGTGGTGGCACTCGCTCCGGCCCGTCTCGGCGGGAGGACACTTCCTCCGGGGCGGAGTCGCTGTCGCTATCACCCTCACTATCACTCTCGTCCGACGACGACAGATCCGACCCGCTCGAGGACGTCTCGTCGCTCGTATCCGAGATCTCAGGAGACGGCATGGATGCGTCTATCGCCGTGGCCGGGACACCCTGCGGGTTACTCTCCCCGGGAATTGTGGACGGCACACCTTCGATTGACATATGAGATGCGGCAATAACCTCATCACAGGGACCAGCCTCTTCCACAGCGACAGATCCGTCTGCTGTTGAGGCAACCGGGGCGCCCTCCTGGCTGGGAGCTACCCCCGGACTAGGACCTTGAACACCACCATTATTCGATACGTTCTGCAACGCTTCGGCTTCCAACCGAGCCCGCTCGGCATCCGCCTCGGCCTTGGCAACCCGCTTCTCCTCCTTCATCAGCTTGCGCCGCAGTTTGTCGGCCTTGAGCCGGGCTTTCACCGCTGCATCAATCGGATTCGTTGATCCCTCTGCAGCGGCCTTCCGCTCCTCCTTCGCCTGCTCTTGCTTGGCGCGAGCCTCTTTCTGCCGCTGTTTAACCTCTTCTTTCTGCTTCTGCTTTTGCTTCAGAGCCTCGTTGCGTGCTCGTTGCGCCTCCTCGAGCGCCTTCTTGCGCTCCTCGACCCGTTGTTGCGTGGGGAAGCGCTTCTTCCGTTCCTCGATCCATGCTGCAATGTCCGCCGGTGACTGCAGGGTCGATGTTCTTCCCTTGTACGTGAACTGCAAGGCCCCGGTCGGTCCGCCGTGGGCCAACTTAGTTTCTTCATCCGCATCCTCTTCCTCTTCGCTCGATTCATGCTCTTCCGTCTTCGGCGTGAGGCCAAGCTGGTTATGACGGCGTTTCTTCTTCTTTGGTTTCCGCGTAACATCCGCCGCAGGCGGGGGCTTGGAGGGTAATGGATTCCCAAAGCTGGGAACCGCAGGCGGCGCAGGGATTCGCGGTGCCGTTGTCGCTGGCTTTCCAAAGGCGGACGCATGTGGCCTCTTCTGACCTTGATGCGCAGATCGATCGGGACTGGAAAAGGTAGAGTGCTGGTTGTAGGCGTTGGGAGCTCGAGACGACCCATGGGGAGGATGGGCGCCACGAGGAGCTCCAGCGTAACCTGCTGCGCTACGATCTTCGAATCCCCAACGCAGCGGTGGTCCCATGACTGGTGGTCCGGACACCGTCTGCTGAGCAGGAACTGGGGGTGCGTAGGAGGGCGTCGCCGCCGCATAGGGGGGAGACTGGGACGGGCGTGGATTGGAGTTGCCATAGCCAGCGTCGTAGCTCCGTCGACGTGAATACGGTAGAGGACCTGGCGTTGCGGAGTAAGGTTGTGGATGAGTATAGCCTGGTTGAGCGTGAGGCGCCTGGTACGGTGAAGATTGCGCAGCATTATAAGGTGAGGATGATGTATGGTTCGATACGGCCGGGAAAGGTGGAGGATATGCGCCGTAATTCACGGGGGAGTAGCTCTGATTAGCTGCATTCGTATGATAACCGCCAGTGTGACTGGGATCAGAAGAGCCATAGTATCCTCCTCGACCACCCCGATTCCCATATCCGCGTCCCCGTCCCCGATGATGTCCGCCAGAAGCTCGTCCATAACCGGGGGCTTGCCCGTACGGAGGCGTAGGACCGTTCGGGAAGCTCTGTTGCGGCGGGGGCGGAGGAGGGGGAGGAAACGAAAAACCCTGAGAGGTCATCGTGGGAAGATCTCACCTGGACCTTCGATGGCCAGGAAAACAGGATCCATTCTCCCACTTCATCTGAAGCAGAAGAGAAAGCTCAATCTTGTCAAAAGTGCCCTCCGTCTGCTGGAGCTCACTTTGTTCCGGCTCCGATTGCAAAAGCGGAAAAGTGTCCACAGTCACGTGGGGATGCGCCGCTCATCGAAAATTCAAGCTGCTTTCAAAAGGATAACTGCAGAACAAAAAAAATAATCGGATATCATGGATCTCTAGTCGACTGGCGGTAGATCTCTCATTCACTCCTTGATAATCTCGATGTCGGGCGCCTGAATATGGCCGTGATAGATGCCCCGGATCCAGTTCCTTCACCAGTCCCCTTAGCATAAGAAGTAAAAAGAACCCGTGATCTTCCCAACTCCGTTCAGGCTGTGATATTGCCCGAGGTCTTGAGACATAATGTTCATCCTCGTAGGCTCACCTCTTTCTCTGAGACATGATAATCTCAACCCTTTCTGACCATCCTCTACAGACCACCATCTCCGATCTGGTCCAGATCTCGCCCGAGGACTTTTCCAAGTTCAGTGCTGTGGCCATCGAGGATAATATCAACGAGAAATATGCAAACAAAGTACGTGACCGGTTGTTGCCTGATCTAGATCTTTCTTCTCTATGGCTGAAAGTGGACTTCATTGACTGACCAGTCCTCTGACAGGTCATCCAAAAAGTCGGCCTCTGTATTGGCTTCTACGACCTGCTAGAGTCGTCCGACGGTCTGATCGGCCATGGAACCGGTCTTGTCAACGTCAATGGTATGTTGCAGGACCATGATGTGTGGAATGGGATCATTCGTTCTATTCGATGTTGGATGCGATCTGACGGGCTAATGTTGCAATTCAGTTAAATTTCGAATGATGGTCTTTCGACCCTTCAAGGGAGAGATTCTCCTTGGGAAGATTACCAGTGGGACAGAGCATGGGATTAAAAGTATGTTCTATCCATACAACCCGTCCTCTTCCTTCTTTTTTTGAGGAGAAAGTGACTGATCATTCTACAGTCGGCGTCGAATTCTTCAACGACATCCTCGTCCCCCCAGACCTCCTCCTTCCCGGAGCGAGATTGTAAGATTCCCTCTCCCTCCCTTCCCTTCCTTCATATCCTCCATATCTAACATTCCACTTGCACAGCGACTACGCAGACCAAGTCTGGATCTGGGAAAACGAAGACGGCTCCACCTTCTACTTCGACATTGGAGAAATCGTCCGGTTCCGCGTCGAAGTGGAAGAATGGCATGATCAGATCCCGAACGCGCCTGATCTAGGTGACGGGACCGCTGTGTCGGAAAGGAAGCCGCCGTACTCGATTATTGTATGTATTCTTTCTGGGGTTTCTTCTCTTTGTCGTTTGATTTTGCGTGAGAGGCTAATGGGTGCGGTTTACTAGGGATCGATGCAGATGGCGGGTTTGGGGCCTATTTCTTGGTGGTGAAGTCCTTATGGGCCATGCAACAAAAACTACTAGTACGACTTGCTGTGACATATGACAGCTAGAGTCCGTATTTGGACTTTATTATTAACGATTTGATCCATGCTGATGAAGCCTGCGCAAACTGCAACGAGTGCAGGCCAGTGATATCATATATCATCTGGATACAATTTCGGGACGTTATCGCATACTCTTTGTGGGAATCGTCCTGACTGATTCGACCACAAGCTTTTGATTGCAATATATGGATACGATACTGGAGCCCATTTAGATCTTGCAAATGATATTATATTACATGGTTACAAGATAGACACAAGACCTCAGCCACTATACTCCATTTTTCGTATTAAATTAAATTTGATTCAACACTATCGCTTCGTTTCCAAACTTGACAGTTGTGCGGCTATCCACGGAGACCGTCGGTCGATCCACCATTGAATTAATTCCACGGGTGGATCCCATCCATTATCGTACTACGTATCGACCAAACCAAACCAGACGCGACGAGATTTATTTCATAATCATCCTGGAAAATGGTGTGCTTTTTAGAAGTAAATTACGTAATATGTAAATTCTCCTTCTGGAATTTTGGTGTCTTACCTCTCGTAAGCTTCGTTGAACGTCGGTGAACTCGGTAAGGGTACTTGCGTTGGAACATTTCCGCCATTGATAATACCGAACACCCCCTGCCCGCGGGCGGTATTTTTCGTTTTTTTCTCCTGCGGATATTCTTCTTTTCTCTTTCTTGGATTCTCCTTCGAGAAGTGCAAGGTTGTCAAGTTCCTAGCTCAGATTCAGATCCTGAAGTATTTATTGCAAGTGACGCAGCTACGAGAAAATGAGCCCCTCCAACGGCCATGCGGCGATCGATACCCCGCCGCGACCTCCAACGCCGGAGTATAAGTTTGGGACTTTGGCAGTGCATTCGGGAGCTCATCATGATCCGACGACGGGAGCTGTGATCGCACCTGTAAGTTTCTCTTTATTGAGTTGTCTGGAGAGCGGGGTGAGCTGATATATCCCGTTGTAGATTTCCTTGTCCACGACTTTTGCGCAGACGGGCGTTGGGAAACCGGTTGGTGCTTATGAGTATACGAGAAGTGCGAATCCCAATCGGTTAGTGTTATACCCTGGGTTTCTGATGCGATGTCGGTTCTGATGGTGATTACTAGGGATAACTTCGAACAGGCGGTAGCAGCCCTCGAGCATGCGAAATACGCATTGGCCTTCTCCTCCGGTTCAGCTACGACAGCGATCATTCTCCAATCCCTCGCGGCTGGATCTCATGTCGTCTCCGTCTCTGACGTATATGGAGGAACGCATAGATACTTTACGAAAGTGGCCGCCGCGCATGGTGTCCATGTTACCTTTTCGCCGTGCATCGAGGTCGACGTTGAAGGATTGATCCGTCCGGGTGAGACGAAGTTGGTGTGGATCGAGACTCCTTCGAACCCGACTCTGGGACTGGTGGATATCAGAAAAGTAGCATCCATTGCCCATCAGCACGGCATTCTCGTTGTGGTGGATAATACTTTCATGAGTCCGTATATCCAGAACCCGCTGGATCATGGTGCGGATATTGTTGTTCACTCCGTGACCAAGTATATCAATGGGCATTCGGTATGTTTTCTTGATTTCTTGGTAGGAACCTCTTCGAGGCGTGCGCTGACCAATCTCAGGATGTCCTGATGGGTGTCGCGGCTTTCAATTCCGATGCGCTCAAGGAACGTCTCAGCTTCCTTCAAAATGCGATCGGAGCTGTTCCCTCACCGTTTGACTGCTGGCTCGCTCACCGTGGTTTGAAAACGCTGCATCTTCGTGCCCGAGAGGCCACCAAGAATGCGACGACCGTGGCCCAGGCTCTGGAAGCCTCCCCGCTGGTCAAGTCCGTCAACTACCCCGGACTTGACTCACACCCTCAGCGTGCGGTCGCTATCAAGCAGCACCGCAACGGCATGGGTGGTGGAATGCTTAGCTTCCGTATTGAGGGCGGCCATGAAGCTGCGGAACGTTTCTGCCAGAATACCCGTATCTTCACGCTCGCGGAAAGTTTGGGAGGTATCGAGAGTCTGGTCGAGGTGCCCTCGAGCATGACTCATGCTGGTATCCCGAAGGACCAACGCGAGGCTGCGGGTGTGTTTGACGACCTTGTCCGCATGAGCTGCGGTATCGAGGATGCAGATGATCTCAAGGCGGATGTCCTTCAGGCTCTTGAGAAGTCGGTCATCGAGCCAAAGAACTAATGCGGTAAATGGACAGGCGTAAGGCTGTCCTGGTGTTATCTTTGTTCAGGGCGTTCTTGTCCGGAAACCTCACGACTATAACTAGATTTTCGAATAATACGACTCGCAAAAACGCTAGACAGGCGAGGCTCTTAATCTGGAGGTTTTCTACGAGGATTGTGTTGCTTCAGTGGCGCCGATGGCAGCCACCTCCACTGATGAATATGGTCAAAATCCTCGAAAAATACCCCACCATAGTTCCCCGATGCCTCGCTGGGGAATGGAGAGAGTATTATGACTCTGTGGTTTTTGCTTTAATCTATATGATGCGCTAGAGCAGTAGACCCCGCATCTTCCTTAACAACGACGAGAATAGAATTATACAAGTCATGACATCTCCGTCTGTCCACGCAGAACCTAAAGAATCCAACTATAGCATTTTTCAAGAAAACGAAAATTCCTGTAGAACCTAGTTTGAGAATGCCTGCCCCGCGATATGTACTCTACAATGTGGGATGCATCCATGCTTAGTCATCAACTTTTTTCGAATTAACTAGGCAGATTTTTGACTTTTTGTATGGCTGATCATTATTGCGGGGATATAACTATTCATGACTACAATTGCATAAGCATCGGTTACTAGTTAGGTAAAGAAAATCATTTTTTAGCGTGGTATATCAGAAAAGGAGCATTGACTTGCAGACATTGTCCTCTGTCGTTCGTTGGTATGGAAAACTTCTACCCCTCCTTCAATACTGGCTGGATAGGGAGCTAATTCGTCCTAGGTTCATTTTGGATTTACTTGAGTGAGCAGTGAGATTTCTCAAGTGGATCTAATCTAATTAAGTTGGATCTTGGTGTTCTGTCTTTTCTATTCTGTTTGTGAGATTCCACGTATTTAGGTAAGTCGTTTCATACCCAACTTTATCTCCAGTCTGTTCATGGATCGTGGACTGAGGTCGTCGATAGAGTGGATATCTTCTTGCTTTTCTCCTCTGTAGAGGGTTGAACCCCACAGTTGGAAATGGCATCCGGATTCACATTCGGCTTCTCAGGGGACGATGTCGATATCGACGAATCGGACCCTCAATTCGATGAAGGGCATGTTCCGAATCAGAGCCTAAATGCTCCGAATGGAGCAGAGACTCGACCTTTAGTTGAGGCGAAGAGATGGGATGGTGAGGAGTGGGTATGTTCTTCTCCTTCTCCGTTATCAGAATGCGACTTTCGGTGGTATCCACGGTTTCCATATATTTCCTCTTCTATTTGGGTCCAAAATGGAGGCTTATACTAACTCTACATGCCAGCTATCAACACTCCCATCTCAAATATCTTACAACAAGCTCTCAATCCCCTCTTCAAGTGGGAGGGATGTTGTTCTTGGACGTCGAGAGGTCTTTGATATCCGCACACAGCTGATGGCTGAGGATGACAATGACAATGAGGAGCTCATCTCTGGACTCGAGGAGGGTGATCTCAAACCGAACTTCTACGAGGGCGGTTTTAAGACGTGGGAATGCTCGCTGGATCTGGCGAAGATGATGACTGGTGAGGAGGGGAAAGATCTGTTGGATGGTTCTGATGAGGAAAATGTGCATGTCATTGAGGTATGTCTATCTGATTATTCCTATGTCAGGTTTGGGATCTTGGTTATTTCTTCCCTTGTTGTTTCGTGTCTGTTTTCTGTGTCCCCGAGGTATACTTACAAAACAACAGCTCGGTGCCGGGAGTGCGATGCCTTCTCTCTCAATATTCGCGCAGCTGCTATCTCTCCCGAAATCCGAATCATCCCAGAAAGTCCACTTCACTTTCGCAGACTATAATTCTGCCGTGTTGCGTCTCGTCACGGTGCCAAACCTTCTTCTCACATGGAAGCTGAATTCTCGACACGAGGCCACAGAATCCAGAGAGACAACAACTACTGAGCAACCAGCCGACGAGAAAGAGGAGGAAGAATTGGACATCGACCCCTCCCTCCTGGACTCCTTCCGCGCAGACCTCAAGGACCGAGAAATCACCATCGACTTCATCTCCGGAGCATGGTCTCCTGACTTCGTAGAGCTCGCATTGACGGGGCGACAACACCAGCCATGGCAAACGTTGATCCTCGCCAGCGAAACCATCTACTCTCCGTCTTCCCTCGGCGCATTTTCCGAGACATTACTATCACTACTCCGCAGATGCGATGCTAGAACCGTGTCGAAAACCAGGGCGCTGGTGGCGGCGAAAAAGGTCTATTTCGGCGTCGGTGGAGGAGTCGATGAGTTCCTGGCCGTGCTGAATGAGATGGCTGGTGAAGCGGTGGAGGTCCAGCAGAGACTGGAGGTCAGAACTGAGGGGGTTGGGAGGGTCGTCCTCCAGGTGAAAGTGGCTAGATGAGGCCAGAACAGGAATAAAAAAAAAGCCTGAAAGCAGTGGCAGGAAAGCCACGAGGCGGTCAATAATTATAGAATAGATGTGTTCATTTTCGATGCTCCACTTCGTTGACTAGATTCTCTCTAAAAATAGATGTGTTCAATAGATACGGTGGATTTCAACTAAAAATTACGATTGTCGGCTAGATCGAATCTAGTTAATTATGCATATCGTGTCGATTGCTCTCAATCCGGGGAACCCCAGCTAAGTCAATGGCGTTCTCTACTCATGTCTGTCCTGAGGCAAGAAAGACGATGGAAAGTAATGAAGTAATGAAATTCTTAGGGAGCCTTGTCCTGATATATGTACAATACACAACGCACACAACCCCGGGCGAAAGTTTCTCAATGACGGACCAAATGCATGAATATAGATGTCTAGCCTAGTCGTAGAGAGATACCACCTTGCCATCCTTCATGCGCGCAACACGCGCCTCCTCGATCTGCTGGTTCTTCTTGTGGTAGTGCGCGGCAACGGCGCTCAGGTCGACCGTGCTGCCAGCAGGAACGTTGTAAGGGGAACCGGCGTTGAAGATGCTGTTGATCAACTGCAGTTAGCATCACTCCATCTGAGACAATTGCAGAACAGGCCGCACGTATGGTGCCTGCAGGTAATATGGGGACATCGACATACTCGGGGTCCTTCAGTTCGATCGTAGGGGACGCTCCCTGGCTCACGAACAGGTGACGGTCCTCTGCGGCCTTCTCCACAGCCACCGTGTGAAGAGCGTTCCTTCGTTCCCAGACCTGCTCCGACGTCGTCCACTTCTCGATGAGGCCGGTGATCCAAGACTGCGAACCGGATTCCTGCTTGGCCTTGGAGATTCGGTAGAGGAGGTACCCGGCAGCGACACTGGCCACAGAGGCGTAAAAGCCAGGCTATAGAGGTTCCAAACGTCAGTCAGGAGGTCGAACCACTCGGGACAGGTACATTGGTCTTCCAATTGGTCTGGAAAACGTCAAAGGAGGGGTGACCTACGCCGTATGCCTCGTTGACGGGATGGGCGTGAACGTGGTCATGATGCGCTGCGTGAGAGTCGAAACGGCGAGGCTGCTGGCGCCGCAGCACCTGCCGGGCAGGGACCACTGATCGCCTGGCAAGAAACATGTTGATGATGGACAATTGGTGGCGCGAACAGCGTGAGATACTCTTATCCAGCGTCACTTTTGGAGGTTCCGGAAAGCAAGGCGGTCGGAAAGGATCCCACGTGATCGCTGAATCGGGTCTAGGGCGGTCAGCAAACAACGGAGAGTCTCACATTGGATGATTGGAGGTTTACTTCGCTATCCTGAACTTATCCTAGAGTGATTCTGACTCTAGCAAACCTCGTTCGCGCTCTGACCGTCGTTTGATCCCTTCCGTAATGACACTAAAATAATTTCTCCGCTGCCATGCATCTTTTCCTACAGCATCACCAGAATCCAGACTCACCACATCCTGGAACAGCGGCTTCATTATCCCGCTTTTCGCCCCTCCCGGGCAGTCTGCATGAACTATCTCGCCCTGCCACCGAGGAGAAATAACGGCGGGTCGATGTGATTGTTTCGCCGCCAATCTTGGTGACCTCTGTGGTTCTTGGCCGCCGCGCAGGTGGATTGCCAGCTGCTCTACGCTTATTTGCCCTACTGGGCCAAACTAATCCCTATCATCGCGTTGTCAGTTGGGTTCCTCAAACAACCCGTTCAGGCGGTCGTTGAACGTTTGGACAGCGAAGAGACATGTCATCGTTGCTCTCGCTCTGTGTGACTCCTACAATCCACACCCCACATGCGTTCTCGACCCCATTGCTGACCTGCACAGGATGGACTCCATCGAAGATCCTCCCCGGGCCCGGGACAGCTTCCGTTGATGCCCAATACGGCATCTCAGAGACTGTTGGTCTTGCATTGGTTTTACGCATGAGCGCTTTTTGTTACCATCGTCTGTTCGCCTTGGGCTCCATCATGATGGGGTATTCTTTCACTCTCCCAGCCTCTCCCGGCCACTGGTGACGTGGGAACATGTAAGTTCAAGTATAGGTTCGGTCCGCTGCGTATCCACTCCGTCCAGTGCGCAATGCTTCTGGAATCTCGAATCGTGGCTGGCTTCCGGAAATAGATTATTACCTGGTGTTCCCCTCCTGCTTTTGTACCTCTTTTCTGTCTGGATATAATTATTTCTCAGATCTAGTCAAAATTACACCAGTTGACGTCTCGTGTTTCCTGAATCGTCCCTTTGCTTTCTTAGTGCGTATTGTCGCTGGCAGCTCTTGTCCCCGTGTGCCTCGACGATTCGCAGCCCTCTCCAAAGCCATTGGAGTTCAGAAGAGACCTTCCTTTGTTCAGTCGCTCCTTCCTTCTCTCTCGTGGATCATCCCACCCTTCTCACATGTTCTCGAACACTCCGGTGTTCGTACTCTGAGCCGGTTGGCGCCCTATATTCCCCTTATCATCGCTGGGCATGCTTGCAATGTACACTGCTTTCACAACTTGATACCCGAATTCTCTGACTGCTCCCTACGCCACTTTGCCCCTGAGACTTGAACGCTCGCTTCATTTCATTGGGAACACGTCTATAAATATCAGGTGATCCTATCAGGGTCTCAGGGTCTGTCCCCAACTACCTATCAACATGCCACCCAAAGCCAAAGGAAAGAAGAAGGGCAAGGATAAAACCACGAAGAAGTCGAAGGAGGCAGCTGCCAACCCCTCCGATGCCCCAGAAAACCCCCTGCCTACCCCTGGCTCTCCCCCTTCTCAACCACAAGCCGAACCAGTGATCGAAGCGATCCCTCCGATCTCTGAGCAAGAGCCTCTGGCACCCCCGGTGACGGAAGTGACCTTGGATCAAGAAACCCCACCGCCACCCAAGAGCCCCAAGCTGGATCTCGAGCATCAACCTGCTCTGGAGGACAAGGTGGGTGACACTGAACCACCCAAGGACATGACCTCGCCTCTTGAGGAGGAAGTGGCACCAACTGAAACAACGACAGAGGTCCCCATTGAGGAAACACCTCAGGAGACTGAACCAGTGACGGAAAAGAACGAAGTCATTAGCGAGCAGCCGGCCGAGACCAACGTCGGTGCAGACGAACCCGAGAGCAAGCCAGAGGAACATACTGCCAACCCAGCAGAAACCATCGACAAGGCGGAAGAACCTGTTATCAACCAGGAAGAGGCTGGTGACAAACTAGAGAAGCCTACTGTCAGCCACGAAGAATCTGGTGATAAGCCAGAAGAGGCTCCTGTCAGCCAGGAAAAAACTGGTGAGAAGGCAGAAGAGCCTGTTGTCAACCTAGAGGAATCTGGTGAGAAGATTGAGCATATTGCTGTCAATCCAGAAGAAGCTGGTGACAAGCAAGAGGGAAGCAACGACAAACCTAACGACAAACCTAACGAGACGAACGAATTCAACGACCTACTTAACGAGAACCACGACCAGCTTAACGAGAACCACGACCAGCTTAACGAGAACCACGACCAGATTGACGAGAACAACGAGAAGAACGACGACAGTGATGAGAAATTTTATGACGCAGACACAGCACCAGACGAGAACCCCATAGTAGACGACAGCAACAACAGGCCCCAGCAGATCGTCATCGGAACACACGATTTGAACCGTAAACCCACTGAGGACGGAGAGAAAGCAGCTGAAGCTGACGAACCGAAATACGATCCAACTGAGAGATCAGGCGCTAGCACTCCTAAGGCCACAAACGGCAACGGCAATTTCTTCAGGGACACAACCAAGGCACCAAGCGTTGCTTCCCCTATACCTCGCCGGTCACCAGTACACGGCTCTGTCCGTGCCCCTTCACCCTCACTGACAGAGACGCGACTGGGATCGAGCCCTCCGCCAGAGCATCGTCCCTCATACCCCGTTTCACCGGCTTTCACGTATTCGACTCCGGTGCCAAAGGTCAGAAGCCCCCTTGTGCATTCTTATATGCCCTATATGATGGGCCAGAACGAGAACGGACCTACTATTGCTGCAAGTGTAGCTCCTTCGACCGCTCCCAGTTTTACGACAGCCCTCCATTCTCCTATAATGAATTCTGCGGGTCTCCCCCCTCCCCCTTATCAGCATCAACGCTCAGGGAGCATAGCCTCTGGGCGTGGCCCACTTGATGGATTCTTCAATTCACCATATCAGCCGGTGCGCGAGCCTTCCTTGAAGAATGGGCACACATCGGAGTACAAGGGATTCCCGTCTGATTTGGGTGATACGTTTGAACTCTTGAATCGGATACAAAGCGCGATCCCTGATCTCAACCGATTGTTGAGTGCCCACAAGGACACCCAGGGGAAGTTGTCCTCGAAAGAAGCGGAGATTAAGCAATTAGAAGCTCGGCATCAGGAAGAGTTGATGCATAAGGACTTCTACATTGAAGCACTTCAGGATCAGATGAAGAAGGCTGCCGCCGACAGCGCCGACGAATGTGGGAGATTGAACCATTCGATCAAGGAACTCAAATCCGAGATCGGCTATCTCCGGGACAAGAAGCAGACCCTTGAAGAGAACTTGGAGGCTACCCAGAAGAGCAATGACGAACTCTCGCAGAAGAAGACGGAACTGCAAGCCCAGATTCAGCAATTGAATGAGAGCATGAAACAGGCTCAGGAAGAGTATGAGAGGGCGATGCAGAACCAGATAGAACATGAACAGGTTTCCCTTGCAAACAAGAAGCAGGAGCTCACTGATGCTTTCGAGCAGATGAGAGCTGAGGACGAGAGGGCGGCAGCTGAGGCCTTGGAAAATCGTGAGAAGGAACTCCTTTTCCAGCAGCAGAAGATGAAGGAAGAGATGGAGGCTGCCCGTGCTAAGTTGGAGAAAGAACACGAGGCCGCCATGACCGAGAAGCAAGCGAAACTTGACTCGACCGCGGCGGATCTCAAGTTGACCCAAGACGACCTAGCAGCAACGAAGACGGAGTTGGAGTCGAAGGTTGCAGAGTTAGAGTCTACCCACGCTGAGCTTGAGTCCACAAAGTCTGAACTTGACTCCACGAAGACTAAACTTGGTGAGATGGAGACTGAGCTTGATGCTACCAAGACTGAGCTCAGTTCTACTAAGACTGAACTCAATTCAACCAAGACCGAACTTGACTCCACAAAGAATGAGCTTGAGTCCACAAAGACTAAGCTGGGTGAGACGGAGACTGAGCTTAGTGCCACCAAGACTGAGCTTGACTCCACAAAGTCTGAACTTGACTCCACAAAGACTAAACTTGGTGAGATGGAGACTGAGCTTGATGCTACCAAGACTGAGCTCGGTTCTACTAAGACTGAACTCAATTCAACCAAGACCGAACTTGACTCCACAAAGAACGAGCTTGAGTCCACAAAGACTAAGCTGGGCGAGATGGAGACCGAGCTTGATGCCACCAAGACTGAGCTTGACTCCACGAAGACCGAGCTCGAATCCACCAAGTCTGAACTTAAGACCAAGATCTCAGAGCTGGAATCCACGAACGGTCAATTGGAAGCAACCACAGCTGAACTGGAATCCACCAAGTCGAAGCTGGAGACCACCACCACAGAGCTCGAGACAAAGAAGACCGAGTTGGCGGACAAGGAGAAGGAACTTGCGGAGAGGTCCGAAGAATTGGCCAACACGCAGAAAGAGAAGGATGCATTTGAAGAGAAGAGCATTGCCAAGGAGAAACAGCTCAATTGCGCAGTCGAGGAGATGCGCTCTACCGTTGATAATATGGACAGAGAACGTGAGCGGCTGAGGAAGACTCTCCACAGCCTCGGTGAAGCCACCGACCTGAAGAGCACAAAAGGAGATACATTCTTGTAAGTGACCTGGAACGAAACGATAGCATATACTGGCGCAGCGACCTAGAGACTTCCCTTTGTTGGATTTCTTTTTCTATGTTTTGGATCTTTCTCCGTTATGTAACGGATGTGCATTCTTTTCTTCTACGAATTTCCTATAGTATGATGATGAGTTCATGTCGATAAGATATTTAAGTATCATGCTCTAATTAAGTCTTCTTTGAAATTTTAGTTTGGAATGCTTCGGCAAGCTACAACGTCTCATCATCGATCTGTCTAAGACACATTTCGCATACCTTCCAATTGATCCGCCAAAGGATATCCTGGCGAAGATACCATCGGAATTGCCCTCCTTCCTCGACAACACTCCAGCGTCATGCGAGCTGCGCTCTGCCTATATCCAGCACATTGTCTCGAAGACTCTCACTTATCGTATCTTCCAGCCCTTCTTGTTCACGCTGGGTAGAAGATATGACAAGGCAGACACTTTCTTCCAGTTGCTCTCGATTGACATTCGACGCAAGTCTGTGAGACGCGAGGCATTCTGGCGGCAACAGACATTGAAAGCAGCTTATACGACATCAGATGCTAAGCAGTCGATCAATGTGGTGGCAGCCGTGATTGTGGATGAGATGATCGAGCAGATTCGGCACTTCGCTGACCCCAAGAAACTGGACGATTTGCTCACTGGCGTGAGGATGATCGTGAAACTGGCTGCTGAGACCTGGAGACATGCGCGCGTCGAACGGGAGCTGGTGACAGCCTCCATGCCTGCTCCTTCTGCGGAGGGTGTCGCCAACGAACACTGGGATGAGTATCCCTCCGGCAGGGACGACAGCCGCCCTCCAAGCAGCGGCTCGACTCGCCACGTCGTGCTTCGAACGTTCCCTCGCATCTTCCGCGAGGCCGCTCATGAGGATTTCACCGACGACGAAGAGAGGAGAAACTCGTGCGTGTACATGCCCGGAGTGGTTCTCTACTCCGACTCACCCGTCGTGCTCTCTCGAATCGACGAGCTTGCCAGAAAGTCTAGTGATTCCCTTGATGGGATCAATCGGTCTCCTCGTGGAGTCTCGAGGAGCTCTGGTAGTCAGTCTCCAGTGAAACGAGTTCGAGCTTCAGTGTCACCACCTGCGTGATCTCGACAACTAGACTGAGCTTTCATTCTGGTTCCTTGTAATTGTTAATGCTTTGCGCCACCTCGTTGCCTTTTTGTGCTGCATACCTCTTTTAACTCTCTCTCTGTCTCTCTCTCTGTCTCTCTCTCTGTCTCTCTCTCTCTCTCCGATCTGGCATATCGAACTCATTATTCCATTCATCACCATCGTTCGCTTGGGTTTTCTTTCTGTCGTTTCTTTCTATTCCCCCAGTTGATAACTGGTTGTATTTGTCTATAGGATGGCCCATTCTGTTGCTTTTTCGGTTTCGTGCATACACATCGGTCATATGTGAAGGGATGTCTATGGGTTTGGGCTAGCATTGGACACATGACATGATGCATTATGGTTGATTTCGGCTTTCTTTATCTTTCTCTCTCTACTATTGCTACTCATGTACTGGTTGCAGTGCTAGCTTAACGAGGAGATGTTATGATTGGATTTCGGATATTCTTTTAGTATCTATCAGCCATCGTGGAACAGCCACAGATTCTAGACGCAGCTTTTCAGAGAGAATTCTATTACTCCCATTGTAGTGACATCACATCCCCTTTGGGATACAAACAATCTTCAAAGCACCACAGCCACAATGGCATCAGGGGAACATGGGCAGAGACAAAACGAATGAGCGATAAGTATCCACAAAATCACCTTGGACCATGGCTTAATTCATTCGAAACAGCCCCATTCCGCTGTTCACAGCCTCAATATTTGGCCAAGCGTGGGAAAAGGTAGCTTGATTCTGATTAACTTGCGCCACACACCTTAACAATAAATGGTGATGGTTCAACGGGCACTTCCGCCTAAAGCCCCATGGTTCTTGAACCTCAATAATTCTCCTTACGTTGACAAGGCTGCATTCGTTGATCTTCGCCAATTATGTGGACTTATTCATTGAATCAGCGGAATAGAATCAGGCATTTTTTTGGTTGTGCAACGTCGACAACCAGACTGATGGAGAGAAAGATGGTTGGTCGTCTCATTGCATTTTGTTCCCCCCACCAAGCGAAGATGCGACACCAGGGAAGCCTTTCGTATCAGCCGCATCGCGCTACTCACAATTCGAGGAGGGGTCGTCCCCCATCCCATGTTCTGCTAAATCAGCCTCGGGGTGTTTTAGCCTCATGAGCAAGGCTGCTCCATCACAATATCTATCTGCTCTAGGCATCACAGCCTCTGAGGTTCATTTCTTCGCTTCTTCTCTATCCTCGGAACTGTGCTGGTCTAGTTTACTGGCTCGGTGACAGGCTGACGATAGATTCGAACCTCGTCGTGATTCTGTCGCAGGGGTGTCATTCTATCGTTCCAGTTGGTTTCCTGCATAAGCACGCTATTTCTCTTCATCAGCCACGCGGCGTTCAAGCCTTTCGTAGCAGCTCTCCGGCGGTTGAGTTGGTCTTATCCTCCACAGCCAGAGTCTCAGCGGCCATATGGTTCTGGATCTTTAATTATTGCTGAGAGATCTATACTGTCGAATTCTCAATACTTAGACTCTTGGTTTATCTTGACTTGTTAGCCGGAGCTGTACGACATGGTCTTGCGGCTGCAGTGATATCTCCACTCCGCATCGGTCACGGACGTCGGCAAGATAACAGCGATTCGAGAAACACTTCGACCTGCTACGAAGATGTCGACTCCTGGTGCTCTCTCTGATGCATCTCCCGAGAATTTGTCTTTCAATTATTCTGCATTCAGAAAGCAAGCGTCCGAAGAACTGTTCCTGTCGGTCCTATCTGACCCCGATGAGCTCTCTTTCAGAAGCACGGCGGCTAGTATAAATTCCAGAAGCCATAGTCCCGTGGAACATGATGGCAGTCAGGTCTCCCCGTTATCTACGTCTCTACGGCAAATTGGCAACTTGACTGGAGAGGTGGAGTGGTCGCCTCATGGTTCGGGATCCCCGCAGAGCCCTGGAGCTGGCATTACGGCTTCTCTGGATGAATTCCTTGAACCGTCGCAGTATGATGATAACAACGTGAATGATGATGCAGAGCGGAATACCACATATCTCTCGAAGCCGACATTGGGAGTGTTACAGTTGCTCAGCCCCGGTCTCACGAATGATCTCAGTTCGCCTTCTGATTTGGAGGAAAATGGCGCGCCGCACAGAATAATCGAGCTTCAGACGACAGCTTTGAAATACAGGCATGCTAAGGCAGGTTCCAGCTACGGCCATAATGTCCCTGAGTTGCATGTCGCTCCATATTCCCCGAATATGAATGCAGTCCCAGCAGGAGACAAAAGTCCGGTTGTAAAAGTGTCAACCTACACCCGCGGCGACTCCCCTGAAAGAGATGTCTCGGCCAGACGTGCAAGTCGATCATCCAGTCTATCTCGTCATTCCGGTTTTAATGATCAAAGTAGACCAACTATCGGCTCTCCATCTTTGCGGGCAGATGACGGATCGTGGATACCTGACTCCACTACTGGCCAAGCTGGAATCGACCCCCACTTGAGAGACGATATTCAGATTCAGAGCCCTAACCAACTCGAAGAACAGCGGAGACTTGCACAGAAGAATGCCGATATTCAGACGTGGTCCGCTTCTGTCCTTGCTGCAAACACTCGCAGGCCCAGGGCGAAAAGTGCTGGTGATCCATCTTACCCAAGAGATTATTTTGATATCGTGCCTGGGGAACTACAATTTGATGACTCTCATATACCAGGACCCGGCATCCTAATCAACGAACCAAGCGACGAAGAGAGCGACATTGAAAACGAAGTGGAATCCATTGGCAGCAGGTCGACATCTTCCGCGGTGTCACTTGGCTCTGAACGGTGGACTCGACCGACTGAGAATCGTATCCCGCCAGAAGAACCCTCGCAACCTGAACCAGGACCTCACCAATTCTTCCGACCTTATCCATGGCAGGACCCGCTTCGATACCCTGCGATAATGGAGTCGAAGAAACACCCAGGATGCTCCAATGATGCCATCGTGAAGTTCTGGAAGCGAGCTAGAGATCTGGAGACTGCGTCCCGTGTAGCAACCTGGGGAACTCGAAGACTGAGCGACGCAGAGGTCAGGAGCATCATAGCACCAGACGGCTCGTTCAGCAAACTGTCCATCGGCGGAGACAAGGGGGAGAAAGCAGAACGAAGAAATAGTCTCTTCAAACAAATTCTCCCGAGGAAGAGCGACAATGCCCTAAAAAGGAAGATGTCCGAGGCTCGTCAGCGAAAACCGGAATCTGTCTACGTTGACAGAGACAAGAAGAGTCATGAGCGAAAAGACAGCTTTCCGAAGGGAAAAAATCCTCCCCAACGTAAATTAAGCGTTGGACGATCGAAGTCTCCGTCTCTAAATACGGGAAGCGCTTTCATCGCCATGGCTGGACAAATGGCTGCCGTTGGGGGAAGAGGCTCGATCCAGACAACCTCCTCTACTTCAGCGTTGGGATCGTGGGTCCCCACGTTCGGCAGGATTAGGAGCAAGAGTGATGTCTCTAAGGGCACGAATACTGGGCTTATTGGCCTGATAACTACTCACGGAGGACCGCCTGTGGCAAATATTACCTCTCCATCCCTTACAGTGCCTGAGAGCACACGCGACGGCAATGCTGATTGTCAGGAAACGAGAGAAGAGCAGGCTTGGAGCCAGAAGGGAGCGATCATGGACTTTTCAGTGCACTCACAACCACCTATACCCACTCTTGATGGTTTCAAAACCGAGATCAAGAGACTCAATCCGCGCATCCCTTCTTTCTTGCTCGACCGTCTTGCTCGTGAACAGGTTCTTCGTTACAAGAATCTAAAGGAGACAAAAGCAAAACATGCTCTAGCAGTCAAACAGAACAACTGCAGCACTGGTAAACATTGCTTCGCACTCGGCGGACAGGCAACGCTGCTATCTCCAAAAGCCAGTGGGCGCGACCCTGATACTGCCTGTGCCCAGTACCAAATACCTGGCAATGAGACAAGCGATGATGAATCCAATACGCTTCCCGATGCCGTTGTCGCCGCTGCTCAGTTTCCCGCAGGCGTGCCCTTACCGCCTGTCAAGCGCTTGCCTGCTGAGTTTGAGTGCACTCTATGCTTCAAAGTTAAGAAAATGCTGAAGCCATCGGACTGGACAAAACATGTCCACGAGGACATCTCCCCCTTCACGTGTACCTTCGAACGCTGTTCCCAGCATAAGTCATTCAAAAGGAAGGCCGACTGGGTTAGACATGAGAACGAACTGCATCGACAGCTGGAATGGTGGGTCTGCAGCTTCCAAGACTGCCAGCATCAATGTTTCCGCAAGGATAATTTCGTTCAACACCTCGTCAGGGAACATAGGATGCCAGAACCTAAAGGCAAGAAAACAAGTGCTAAGGATATCGATATTCAATACAATTCGAACTGGCCCGGTGCTGAACACGGCATCGGTGGTCAGAAAAGTTCAGATGGATTTTGGCAACTGGTGGACGCGTGTCGCCACGAGACACCGAAGATGCCCGAAGACGAGCCTTGCCGATTCTGCGGTAACGTCTGCAGTAGCTGGAAGAAGCTCACTGTACATCTGGCAAAACACTTGGAGCAGATTGCCATGCCTGTTTTGCAGCTTGTGAAAGACATTGAAATCCCCCCTGACACGACCATAACCGCTACTGGGCCAGGAACCGGAGGTCGGCAGCCTTTGAATACTGTACTACCGATGCGTTCCAATGTTATGACAGCTCCAGCGTCTCCCTTCTCGGCGACTGTTAAGGTTGAGCAAGACGTGACGACCGAGCCAACACAGGTCCCAAGCTTCCAGGACGAATGCCTCACCGTTTCTCCTATTTCAGGGTATACCAGTCAGTCCTTAACAGAAAATAACTTGGGAAACCGTATCCAACCTCGATCACCAGGGTTTAATACCAATCCCTCACTTTATCTCGATGTACCCAATTCAATGACAGGAAACTCGTCCTTTGCAGCAGACCAACCAGAATATGTACGAGGTCGCGGAGATTCAGTCACTTACCCCCCTATTTCCAGGCCGCAAAGTTTCAGTGAACAAGACCAGTATGCTGGGGCTCTTTCTTATCCTCCGACGAACCCCATGGCGCAACTGAACGTCATTCCAGTCTATGATCCCCAACGGCCGCTCTGTGCGTCTCCCACCGATAATCTTTATGCGTACCCTGCCGGGCTCTCCGTGGTCTACCCAGGTAACGCGGCGGGTCGAGCAGAGTCTGAGAGGACAACCTTTAATCCGGAGGACTCCGGCCCCATAGGAGCGATGTATATGCAGGAACTAGGAAGTGCTTATCGTCCGTTTCAATACGAGTAAACGGTCTATCTTTCTCCCTTATTATTACACAGGAAAGGGAAGCCCTGATTCATATACACATCTTGTCTTCACACTTTCTTTAGTCTGATATGTGACAGTTCATCTGGCCAATCCATTTCCCCATGAATTCCGCTTTTGGTGGTTCTCGGTTCTAGATATCGCCTTATGTTTCTTTGGCGCATTCTTTCCACGGTCTAAAGCACTTGAGCGCAGCAATACCTATTTCAATGATCTCATATAGTCATAAAGCCACCGACATATGATTTGATCACCACATTTTCCCCCCAATCAGGTGCCCAGTTCTATAACAATGAAGTATACTTTAGCTGTTCAAGCTGGTTCGAGAAAGGCCTCCAATCTCAACTCTTAGTGACATCATGATCGTTACAAATGGTTCTCGAAGGCTCGCCATCGACCAGTTGGCTTTAGAAGGCAAACGACAAATGTGAACAGCATGAACATCTCTGCTGCAGCTCCGGTGTTCACCGTTTTCATATCCAGGTTTAGTGCAGGCACACTATGGCCGATGCATGGAACAGGCTAGGCAACCTGCGGCGCATCTTTCGCAGACACCACGTATTACGATCTAAGAAGATCTAGAATCGACTTAGCATGGTGACACGAGCGATGCCTGGAACAGGGCACCTAAAAGAAGGCTGAGATTGAGCCATATACAGGACCTCCACCTCTCCCATTCCCAGCAGCTCGGAACCAGGCGGTGAAACATGAATAGACGAATGATAGTTAGATCAACTTTCGTATAACTACTGACTTGAAAGTCGAATCTGGCTTGATTTCGTCATCATAAGGCCCAGCTAGAAGACAAGACTAAAATATGACACGAGGCCGTGCCTGAATAATGTGTTGTGGAAAGATCGGGTGCAAAGTGATCAGCAACGTTTTCACCCTTCACCCGGGGTGATTTTCACCCAAGGTGAGAGTCTAAGCTCTGTTCAGGTTAGTTTGAACGTGATACTGACATGGCGCTTTCTGAGTGCTTTAATTGAGCGCTGGTGCTGTACTCTGTCATGTCGTATGCAGGAGATTGGTATCTTTGAAGCATGCACATGCACATGCACAGGCGTGGAACGCGGTCATTCCTGTCAACGCTAGATATCAGAACCTGGAGAAAGAAAAAGGTGCGGTTTGATACCGGTACCATTGGACTGCATAAATCTCGACCGGAGCGGAGTTAAGCAAAGACAAGGCAACCCGCTAAAATCATTCATTATCAATGTTCGTTGACTAGCTTCAAGTTTCTCTCCAGGCAGCAGGGACCCCATGTTGGCCCAACAGTTTCCAAGTATTCCTGATGTACCACGGGTAACTAGATGTCCACGCTGTATCTGTGGGGAGCCGGTTCCCAAGAACAGAGGAAAAGACATTGCGATTCTTACCAGATGACCGGGATTCTATCTGGTCCGGATGTTCCCAAGTCTCTCCATAGCCTACCATATCCAACGTCCGCGCGGATCACCTTCAGACGATGCGCGCTTTGATCTTTGCCCAACTCAGCCACAACAGCGGTGATGCGTTTAGTCTGAAATGATATCTTGGGATGGCCTGATGATGCGCTGTACGCCTTCCGGATCGGTCGTCGGAGCCAGACATTCTAGATTCTCTAGTTATAGCCAGGCGCAGGGATGTCAGATGGGGCCGTTGATTGAGATTTTGTCTTTTGCAGCTCAAGGGAAAACGGTCGCTAAAAAGGGCGATGAGCACCAGGGAAAAGGACTCAAAAACTGGTCTACTTCACGGGTCAGCAATGTGCAGAATCTAGAAATAAAATAGAGATGATTATCGATTCAAACCTGCACTTAGTTAGGTTAGGTCCTGAGATAGATATCTCTCTGGTGAGACTTATCGCTGGCTGGGGATGTACACTAGATGCCTTGGGACTGACGCATTCCGTCCTGCAGCCGTCACATATTCCTAGTTAGCAAGGTACTAACTACTAGAAAGGTGGATTAATATACCTCACCCCGCTTTGAATTATTATTCATCCTCTCGCGGTCTATATTTCCCCCCCAGCCTTGTACACACCTCCATCCACATCGCTGGGTGCGAAGGGGGAAAAAAAATCACAAATGACAATAGTTTAACTCGAGCAATCATTCCCGTTGAACTCGTCGCGATTCAACCCAACTTCGGATCTTCAGTCGGGCGCTTGTGTCACAAGGCTGTGCAAAGAATATACTCTACAGGCACCGTTGCCAATTATCATTTCCAGAACACGTATGCCCAGCCTTAACTGGATTTCCATTGTGCAAAAGGAAACATATGACAAGGACGAATCGAATCGATTACAATCCGTCAACGTCCACTAGGGAAGACGGACGCATTGGGAAGGCTACGAAGGTGAGATCACTTAGATTAGCTGAAACGAATATTGTATTAGAGTCTCCGTCACGCTTTCACTCAAAAGGGCTTGCAAGAGCTCGAGGGTATCAGAGCACATGAACTCATTTGCGCTTATCCCGTCTTGAATTCTGATCTAAGCTGACGGCCTTGTTCTAGACTTGAAGTATACGGTTTTTTTTTATTATTATTTATTTCTATCGTTTGAGAGAAACTCGGACAACATCAAGAGAGTTCGTTATTCGTTGTGTCTTCAAAGGCCATACTATGGTCTGGATTCTTCACAAATAGTGCCAGGAGCACGATTCAACAAGCAGTATGACGCCCGAATATGATCAATCTCAGAAATTACAGATTTCAGACAACCTATTCGACGTATGTCAGATGTTTCTTTCTCACTATCCAGCAAATGAATCGTGTTTCAGAGTTTGGTTTCTTTTATTACTGGAGAAGGGAAACAAGAGACGTTGGAGGCTAGTAAAAGAGGCAGATGGTCAAGAGCTCTTTCAATATACTATCCGAGTCCTGAGCTGACCACCTCACCTTTGCTGTAGTCTGTGAGATTCTCCAACCTCCTTGACGGGGAGTATTTCTGGGGTGGCCCTGGGGAAGTTCTCCAGGGCATCATGGACACCCGTATGGGACCACCAGCGGTGCCAATGGATCCTCCACCGGACAACATCAGAGATATCTCGGGATTTCCTGCAAAAAGTTCAGCATCGCCGCTGTTCGGTCAACTGCGGAATTCAGTGCCTGACTCAGTAGTAGACAGTCGAAATCATGCGTCGATCTTACCTCCATGGCCACCATGTCAGAGTCCATCACCGAAGAACTCTGGAGGGTCTTTCCCCTCATATACCACTCGGTTGTCCTATAACAACCAAGATGCATGGTCGGCATTACAGGTAACAGGCGTACCGGGAAATGCGTCAGTGCTGGGCTCTCACGGTTTATATAAACAGCAAACTCACGACCCTCACAGAAGATACTCATATTATCAGTTCGGTACTTCTGCTGATCCTGAAATTCAATTTCATGGATTTCCGCCGTCCGACTCAGGATATGGGACCAGGAGCGCTGCGACACGCTCTGTGATCAGTTCCTTCTGTCCAATAGAATCCGCATCCACGCCGCGACAGGTGAAGGCCGCGCAGCAAAGCAGTCATGCAATCGACCCAGCAGTGCCTCACGATGTTGGGCAATCTCAAGAGCTGGTTCAGGCTCCAGTTGATCTCACCGAACCATTGCCAAGGACCTGCCATGAAGAAATAAAATGTGGATACCCCGGTTGTGGGTGGAAAGGGAAATGTCCATCTGATAAACGGTAAGCGTTCATTATTATACACAAAGGCAGATATGATAAACTGATTCTTCGTAAAAGGAAACATGAAGCAAGGCATAAAAAGCTCCATAAATGCGATGTACCCAATTGCGCACGAAAAGAGGGCTTTGGCACCATCAACGATCTTGAAAGACATAAAAAATGTGTCCATAACAAGGAGCCTGGGCGCGGACCAAAGATACTGTATATGTGCTTTGGTTATAACTGTCAGCGGAGAAGTAAACAGTGGCCTCGACTGGATAATTTCCGTCAGCATCTTGCCCGGGTGCATCCTGATGAGGATGCTTCCCAACTGCTGAAGAGGTAAGTAACCCCGCTCAAATAATCGCCTCACTGTGTGTCCTTTTTCTGAAGAAGTGTCTAGGTCTGAAGAATGGTATCATCACTGGAAAGGTAGTCAAGACGCTTCAAGGCTGCTGGTGGAGCCATTTCCACCATCCCCTCTGTCAAGCAATCAACACCTATCTTCATATGCTCAGATGGGTCTTCACGAGTCCAACAACGGTTCGAACGACGCATATCGAAGCACCTGCAACGTGGTCGCCCCGGGTGAAACTGTGATGAATACTGAGGACGTTCTCGGCCCGTCTGAAAGCCTGACTTTGAGTCCCATAAAGAACATGGGGTCCTTCGATCAGCGAACCGATCAGGTGTCCCATTCAGAAACACCGCAGGATGTCTCACAGCAGTCCCTCGCAGAGCAACATCCCGTGGCACTTCCGGGGCTGAAGTCACTGAATCTGCCACTTGAGAAGGAAGGCAAGAACTTGCAGTCTATTCCCTCTAGCATGAACCGAGGAAGACAAAATGACATTGTGGCCGAGGCCGCCATGAATGTGGTTGACGCCATGACTAGATTAATGGATACTAGCCCGAGAAAAAAAAGTCATCCAGAGACATCCAAGGCTAAGACACCTGGTGCTGAAGGTACTGCTAGCCTGCAAGATAGGAAGAAGGAAATGCTTCAGAGGATCTTGTCTGCTGCTTTAGAACACCTTGGGGCTCCGAGTCCTGATTCTGCGGCAACAGAGGTCTCCGTGCCCGTTACAGAGACTGACAATGAGAGACGCTTCGAGTGTAGCGTCTGTCATAAGAGAACTCGTCTTCTCTGTGAATTAAAGTTGGTTCCATCCCATTCCGCAATCTATCTAGCTCCGCTCTAGTTAACGGCAAAGTACTTACAGGAAACACATGAAACGCCATGAGAAGCCATACGGCTGCACATTTACCAAATGTTATAAAGAATTCGGCAGCAAAGCAGACTGGAAACGACATGAGAACTCGCAGCATTTCCACCTGCAAAGCTGGCGATGCACACTCCCAGACACCACTCACAAAACCCTAGAATGCGCGCGCCTTTTCTATCGCCAAGAAAGCTACGTGCAGCACCTGACAGACGAGCACAAGATCCAGGATGAGGAGATCAAGCCCTGGCTTTCGAAGAATCGGCTCGGTCGCAATGGCCAGACACAGTTCTGGTGCGGTTTCTGCAGGAAGATCATCCCGTTGAAGCTACAGGGTTTGGAGGCATGGAATGAGAGATTCAACCATATTGACATCGAGCATTTCAAAAGGGGCGAGAAAATCGGATCATGGGTCTTGCCTACGGGTCGTTCAACCAAAGATGAAGAGAAAGAAAAGGAAGAGAGGGATAGAAATAGGCCAACATTCGATGAGCACGGGAGCAATTCAAGTGGCAGTAGCCGCTCCAGTTCTGATCCGGACGATATCCCTGAGAAGTCATCACACCCGACAGCAACAGACGACGTCCAAGATGCGTATTCGCATCATGGAAGAGAAGGCAGTGTCGAATACCTCGGTAGTGATCTTCCCGAAGCTTTTCAACCAGTCCACAACGACAGGAAAAGGAAGTTCAACCTATCTACCAGCTCTACTGCACCGAAGAAATCCAGACCAGGACCGAGTCGACAGCTCACGAACTCAGCTGGTCCTATCAAGACACGAAATACCTCAGATAAAGCAAGACGCGAAACCGCCGCATCCCTCTTCTATGCTCGATATCCGCGGACCGAACAATACAAGACTGATCTAAGATATTGTGTACGTACCATCCTCACTTCGAAGAGGGAAATATATATCTATTTACTAACGTTAACGTGATATCCAAAAGTGCCAATGCCACCAAGGACCCTGCGCGACTGAAGTGACGAACCGATGTGTCTCCTGCACGCATGATTTCTGCGATGCTTGTATATCTTTCCCTATCCCGGAGGAGGCTTGGCGTGAGTGAAGGATCATCATGAAACGGTTTCTTGGGTCTGTGTTCGTTCCGAGAATGTACATATTTTCATGTCGATGGGTCGAAGTGTCAAAATCGTAGCAGTGAAGAAATGAGTGAGGAAGTGAGAGGAAAACTGAAAGTGGGGAAATGAAGGGATTCGCGTCAGGGACTATATATAGGGGGACTCTGGAGTCTAGGAGATATACATACTGTGTTTTGGTATCCAAGGTATCTCTACTTTTCCATCCTTCAACTTCTTGCTAGATAAATCACGGGAGTTGCAAGGCAACATATTGAGTAGCTGCGCTCGCTCAAATCCATATTTCGTTCATTCTACATACATTAACAGGAAGTTTATTATATCAGCATTGCTGCTTTACAGCATCGATCCCTCCGGCTCTCCAATAAGATCCAAGAAGGCTTCATGGACCTCATCGGTCAAGTCGCTGGCCTGCATACTTCTGCCTTTAGCCTTGAAGGCGCGACGAGAACACTCACGAGTGAGACTGCTGCCCGCCCACGCGGCCAGGAGCAGGGTCGTCACGGGCGACATCCGCTTGCCCTCCGACTCCAGCTCCTCTTGGACTTCTTCCCGCGACTGAGCTGGCTTGTCATTGTCCTTCTCTCCAGTGTCCCATAGGTGGTCATGATAGGCAGCACGCCATGCCAGGAATGTTCCCAGTGATCCAGTAAGAGTGTCTCCCTGGCCACCACTGCGCTTGAGACCTCCTGGAACATCCGAGATGATACTCGTCACGCCATTGGAGATGACATCATGCGGGCCCTTTTGAATAATAGTAACACCACCTAGGGCGTTCGATAGCTTCTCACAGGCTTCTGATTGCTTATTCGTCCTGTCTTCCGCTGAGGCCGATTTAACTTGAGCTTGGCTGGGAAGATCAACGCCCAACGCCTTCGCCAGACGGCCGAATTCGACGACGTTGGGTGTCAATATGCATTCCTTGTACCCCCTGACCAGATCCGGGTTCTCCGTAACGAGCAATAGGGCATCAGCGTCGAGCACAAATGGTATTGAGCGTAATCGAGCCTCCTTCATGATTTCTGAAACTACCTTCTGAGTCACACCGTCACGACCAAGCCCGGGTCCTATCACCAGAACCTGCAGACGGGAGAGCATAGCGATAATCGGACTGGCGAGTTCAGGAGCATTGATATTGTTCGGGTTCGGTACGGATGCGCTGCTGGGAAGAATCGGGTGGACCATCAGGTTCGGAGAGTATGCCTTGATGACCTGTTCTTGAATTAACAACAGCCTCGCGAGGGAGACTACTTATGAGAACACGTACGGTTGCTGCCGATCGTTCGCAGATTACATGGCTCTAAATTACGTCAGTTCCCCAAGGTCAGCGGACGACATTCATTATCAACTTATCATAATTGAACCCATGAGAAGAGGGATCCCTCACCATATCGCACCCTGTAATTGTTCGTTAGCCATCTTGACATATAAGCACCGGGGCATATCAGAACACTCCATATATGACTTTAAGAAAACTTAGCCCGGTAAATCACATACCCAATCTCGCGGAGGCCATTGCGGAGAAGTACGGAGCTCCGGTATAGCTGGTTCTCGATCAGTGTCGAGGACTAGTCGAATAGAAACGCAGATGACCCAGTTCATGACGGAAATAGGATCAATCTTACTCTGCACTGCCTCCAATAACAGCTACACGTCCCAGCTGTCCTGTAGCACTGTTAGCTTTTCAATCGTTGCTAGAGCTTCTCCATCATCATCTGATGCCACCATGCGGGGCATCGTCCATCGACATAATCGCAAAGGAAGATACACGTAGGAAACACCGACGTACCCTTATGGAACTTCTCAAGCATGGGCGGGACCATCTTGCGCACCTTGGAAAACAGCGTCTTAGAGGAAGTCGACACATGGTGGATGTCCATGTCGGCGATGATGCTGATCTGCTTCCCGCCAGTTGTGCCGGTATACCAGGAAAATAAAATGGGCTCGAATGGGTTTACAAGGTCAGATTCAAATTTCTGATATGGATGTGCTCAATGCGCCAAGTGTTCATGGGGAATCCGAGACCGTAGAGTTGAGTTTGTAAGAGGGAAAGACAACAATTGGATGCGATGACCTCAGACAAGGGTGATGTCACCGCCCAACGGGTCTGTCGACAACATCAAGTTTAACGGTCTCGCTTCATTTGATCTTGAATACACATCATTGACTGTAAGAATAAACTTGGAGTATCTTCATCAGTTGCACTGCAGATCCAGCTATGCAAAGATGTTCATCGACCTGTCAGCGTCACTACTACGTTCTCAGAACGTAGCCATACCCGTGGCATCGCAGGGTAAACGATGGATATAATGATTAACTGGTTGAGTAGTATTCCACTAGAGAAATACATAAGTAGTAACTATGCTAATCTATCAACAACCCGAGAGTAAGAAACGCCCGCTTCCCTTAACAAAAACCATCATACCACCGTTTGACGACACCATACGCACAGAAATGCTAGAAAACATCCACTAAATATATGCGATTCACCCAAGGCGTATCCCTCGCTGGTGCTTTATATGAGAAAACAAAGAACGGAGAAGGGTTATGACAAGAATCACTGAGAGGTCTGAAACCGAAAGAGACATCACCGCTTGGACTTGGCCAAAAGAGCCAGCTTCTTCTTCCGCTGCAGCTTCTCCCTCTTGGCGGCCATTTCGGCGCGAATATCTTCCTCATCTTCTTTCTTAGCAGCGCGTAGGGCAGCTGCTTCCTCCTTTTCCACGTCCTCCAGTCCGGCTTCCATGTCGGAAGATTCACCCGAGTAGTAGTCATCGTAGTCGTCCGCGTAATCTCCTTCGTCTTCCTCGTCCGTTGCGAGGTATTCGTCCCTTCGGGCAGGTCTGCCATGGCGGGACGATGTGCGGCCGCGCGGATCATAGGCTGCACGGCGCGGGGGTAAACTTGCGGTCCCCTTGTACACTGGCTGGGTCGGTCGCGCAGTGCCTTTGTATCCAATCTCTTCAGCACCTCGTCGTCTGGTTGCTGTCTCCTCTCCAGGTTTGATGCTGGCTTTCATACCAGCAGAAGGAGCTGAACTCACACCAGGCTTCTTGCCCGCTTTCATCTGTTTCTCCTTAGCCATCGCCTCCATCGCTCTCCTCTTACGCTCTGCTTTGCTCAATTTCTCCTTCGGGACGGCCTGATGTTTGAACATTCCGACTTGTACTGGTGCCTTTTCTTGCGCGGCCTTAGCCTTCAGCATCAGATCAGCAAAGGAGCCTTTTGGAGGAGGTTTCGAAGACGTCACGGCAGCAGGAGCTGTTGTTCGTGAGGACGCTGTAGGTGCGGATGTCGATTGTTGCTTTTCCCCAGGCTTAGCGCCGCCATTTCCAAGACCAGTGGTCGCTCGAGGTTTGACGGTCGCAGACGTATGAGCTGCTACCGTTTTGATTGATGCATTTTTGCTCTGTATTTGTCCGTTGGCCCTATCTGGCCGCTGGAGCTGTTCCTCCGCCTTCCGCTTCGTTCCCGATGGGGCGGTGGTGGGATTTTGGGAGCCATCTCTGGAGACAGGTGTAGCTTTACGGGAATCTGGCTTTGTCGCCGTGGAAGAGCTACCTGCAGCAGGTGACCGTGGTGTCACCGGCGCCGGGGGTGGGATGGCAGCCGGCTTACCAGTCTCGATGGACGACAGGACGGAACTTAGGAACTGCAGTCTGTTAGTCATAATGCCACTATCGGGTGTCTTGTCTTCATAGGATGCATACACTCATCGTGAAGATTTTCCAGGCCAATAGATACCGGGTCTAAAGGTGAAAAAGAGGGGATGTTCACCGCCGATGGTTGGTATGACGAAGCAGCTTCATGACTTCAGCACGAGACTGCCGGCCATTTATAGCAGATCGAAGCGTTGGGCAGCTTGGGATGAGATATCGAAGTAACGCTTTCTGCAGACTCTTCACGGTCCACAGCAGGTGCTTGGGCGGGGTACGAGCCGTCCAAGTCTAGTCCCAAAGATGATTAAGAGCTGGCGATAACTAGTTGAGGCCAAGGCAAAAAAGGTGACGACAGGAGAGGAAGAAGGAGAGTCTCCTCGACGACAACAAGCCCAGTGAGGCTTCTAGAAGTGAGCGTCACGTGCGGCGATGGCGGCATGGCGTATCTGGTCTCTCGAGTCCACCGTATATCATTGCTGCGCCACATCACCTTCGCTTACTGGACGGTCACCAGCCACAGTTTCCGCCTTTTTTTTGTGTGGGTTCGCGAATTAATTACTGGCTTCGTTAAATCTTCGTCCACCAAGCGATCTCTCTCTTCCGAATCTCAAACCCCTCTGACGAACTCGACGTCTCAGTCTCCGCCCAACTTGCGGTTAAATCGATTGATTCTCTTGTTCGCTGAACGTTCAATTTAAGTAAGTACCTGAGTCCTTCTATTCACCTTGACAGTCCACGCGCACTTTTCCAGAACCATTATATTAGATGAAGATCGATCGAATGCGACAGTACAGCTGACGAGTGCACACTTTTTTTTTCTAGAACCACATTCAAAATGAAGCACCTCGCCGCTTATCTCCTGCTCGGCCTTGCCGGCAACACCTCCCCCTCCGCTGAGGACGTCAAGGCCGTCCTCTCTTCGGTTGGTATTGACGCCGACGAGGAGCGCCTCACCAAGCTCATTGCTGAGCTCGAGGGCAAGGACATCCAGGAGGTTCGTGCTTCTCATTCTCTATGACCAGATGAGAATGTGTTTTGCTGACGGAATTCCCAACTATAGCTGATCGCTGAGGGTACCACCAAGCTGGCCTCCGTTCCCTCCGGCGGTGCTGGTGCCGCTGCTGCTGCCCCTGCTGCTGCTGGCGGTGCCGCCGCTGCGGCTCCCGCCGAGGAGAAGGAGCCTGAGAAGGAGGAGGAGTCCGATGAGGACATGGGTTTCGGTCTGTTCGACTAAGCGTCTCGTCTCCCATCGCGAGATTATTATCACGAACGTGGAGAAACAAGGTCTGGCTGCAATCGGGCGGATACCAGCTGTCGAGCGTCTGGTCGCTTGTGCGGGATACCCTGGTTTCTTCTGATGCAATTACGACTCTGTATGTATCGTCTATGAGCTGGAAATTGCTCATCAGTCAATTGAGACCTTACCCATAATCATGAGTGTTTTCTTGGTAGATTCGTAGGGAAGTAGAAACAGGTTATTCGCTCCTATTTAGGATCATATAGCGTCTGATAGGTGCTAATATTATTGCATCTCGATAGCAGGATACTCGAGATAGTATGCTGTTATTGCCTAACCGTTGCTCACTTCATACTTTTCGCCGTTCTCCAGCTGAGACTGACTTTCTGCAGTATACGGGGGTTCTGTAGATAATAGTAGTCGGTTCTTCGGCCAAAGAACAGGGTAAATACCAATGATGTACTGGCTAATAGCATTTGTTACTGCAATCAATGTAGTATACATAATGGGTCCGCCTCCAGGGCTAGGGTTAACCTTATCTGCGTTGGGAATAGCGTGTTAGGGTTGGTGACCTAACCCGGTCGCTTAGGCGAGAGGGCAGCCCACCTGCAAACTTGAAGCGCGAAGAAGAACAAGAACAGCCAACGCCTTCTGCGACCGACACGACGACAACCATCCCTCCATCGCTTTTCGATTAACCGCGTCGAAAAGCACCTCGAGGAACACCAGACAAGATGGCTGACATCGAATACGTGAGTTGGCTTTTTCTCCGATCCTTCATGGTATAATTGTTTGAACGAGGTCATACTGATATGTTGTTCGTCTTGACAGAACGCCGAGGAGGCTGCCGGTACGTGATTGCACTCTCTCCCGAACCCTGATCGCTTGTGGAATATCTATCCCTCTGTTCGATTGTGCTATGTGGTACCGATAAGGAAATGTCTATTGGGCAGGGATATTGTTCGGAGTTGGATGGATTATTCTTGCTGGGATACGAAGAAACGGAATTGCATCATGGAAAAAGGAACGGATTGCGCTGACGATGACTTCGCTGAACAACAGAGTTGAAGAAGAAGAGACAGTTCCGCAAGTTCACCTACCGCGGTATTGACCTCGACCAGTATGGCCCACCACGTCCTTTTATATATATCCCACGATGAAAGGGAGACCGGAAAAGAAGCAAATGAAGTCTAACTCGACGTTATCAGGCTCCTCGACCTCTCCTCCGAGCAGCTCCGTGATGTCGTCCACGCCCGTGCCCGCCGCCGATTCAACCGCGGTCTGAAGCGCAAGCCCATGGGTCTGATCAAGAAGCTCCGCAAGGCCAAGCAGGAGGCCAAGCCCAACGAGAAGCCCGACCTCGTTAAGACGCACCTCCGTGACATGATCGTCGTCCCCGAGATGATCGGCTCTGTTATCGGTATCTACTCCGGTAAGGAGTTCAACCAGGTTGAGATCAAGCCCGAGATGGTTGGCCATTACCTCGGAGAGTTCTCCATCACATAGTACGTCTCCATCCTAGACCTTTGGTCATGATTTTTCTGTCGTGGATGGTTCACAGTTTCTAACAACCATACAGCAAGCCCGTCAAGCACGGTAGACCCGGTATCGGTGCCACCCACTCTTCCCGTTTCATTCCCCTCAAGTAAAGTGTTGTCGACCTGCCTTACGGACGGATGGATGGGGTCTTGGCGGTTTTCCTGAGTTGTCGTATATGGGGTGTGCACTGTTCAGCTGTTTCGTGTTGGATTCTTTTTTTCTAAAAAGGGAAAGGGAAAAAGAGAACCACGACAATTCAACGGGTATACTTTGGAGTCAAGAAAAAATGAGAGAATCTCGCAGCCATGGGTTTTAAGAGATCAAAGGCCGGGCGGTTGAAAGAGACTTGCCTCGTTCGTTTACTACTACCTAGTTAGGCGGAGTCTCACTTCTTAACGAATTCACATATTTATTCCCTCTAATATTTTCTCCATGGAACTCAGGCACTTGAATTGCATATTTTGGAGCCATATCAAAGTATTCTGCTTTCTAGTGATTATGCTTCTCACTGCTGACACAGAGAATATCCCAACGAGCAAATACTGTTACTCCATACATGCCAGTTAACATATTACAGACGAAAGCAGCTTGAATGAAAGATAAGAAAGAAAAGAGAGGATGGCACTTTGCAGTTCTTTCCAATTAATCACATCATCAGCTCATGGAAATCAAGATATCGTTCCAAATCATGTTTCGCTCCTCACTGGAAGTTTGTCAACTGCTATGCCGCAGAGATCGACCTCGTCGAACGACCAAAATCAGTCTCCCATCCAAACACCCCCTCCAATCGATCGGACTGAAGCCGAATCGCTGACTCCATCAAGACCAGGCTCCTCGCCATCCTCAACTGTGTCGATAAAAGGCATGGACGGTGGTGGGAGCTGTTGTTCATCTGAAGGGGCCCAGAAAGGAGTTGCCGGACCATCAAAATACCGGGCCATAGGTGAAGTCGCCCATTCTGACAGTCCTTCGGATTCTATAAATCGTTCTGAGAGGGTGTCGTACTCGACTATATCCGAGCATGGGACGGATGGTCGCGGGAACTGATGTTCATCCAGTGACATATTTAAGGGCGGCCAGAAAGCAGTTCCCGGTCCATTTTGATCTGAGTCGGCAGCTGTTTCCCATTCTGTTGGCTCGTCCGGGTCTATAAATGGTTCAGAACGGACGTCGTACTCGACTACATCCGAACATGGCACGGATGGTGACGGGGGAGAATAGTCGTCCTGTGTCACATTCGAGGCAAGCCAGGGGACCACCCGTTCATCGTGGTCGATGCCGGTCAACCACCCTGGTGCTCCTGCTTCTATAGAAAGACCATCTGTTAGATAGTGGCTCTGTTCTGGCCCTGGTAGAATCCAGACTCGTCCACTGATCCATGACGCAACGCTGGTTCGGTCATCGTCGTCGTCGTCACTCGTTGTCTGCGCCATCTGAATTATACCCAAGGTTTACAAGAGCCGTTTCTTGCTGGTGAATGAACGAACCCCCCGCTGGCATACCCGTCGTATGCGAATAAAAGTGGCTCGCTTCTGCACCGTCAGGCAAGTTAGAATCTATATGTTGCTATTGTTGAGACCTAAGAGAAACAAAGACCAGGTCTTCTTACCATCTTCATCATACTCTGCGTCCGTTCTATATAGCGCGTCGGACGCGGCATTTGTCCATGGGTGAGGCCACTGCTGCTCCATCACGTTGTCCTCGAGATCATCAGTCATCAGACTCTCGAGTCTTCGGATCATGCCTGCCAGCTGAACGAGATCATGTATACTCGCGTCGATCTCTTCATCGGTTGTCCACATGGCTGGATCTGGCAGCAGACGACTCAGGGAGCTCATCCGGCCATAGTCCAGAGTGAGTTCAGGATGGGCTGCAAGGGCGAGGAGGAGTAGAAATGAGGGATCTTCCCGCGTTAGATATGGAGATTTCTCTCCATATTGCTCGGTTAGATGATAGATTCCCGCCATGATATTGGTGCGAAAGGATTCGAAAACCCGTATACAGGGAGGGTCAAGGCATCAAAGGGGGGCAACTGATAATAAGATATAGCTATAGGATAGAGGTCTTAGCACGGGATTTCGTGGATTTAGAATGAAAAATTACTTGCCTCTTGATTTCACGCGGCAGAGACGCTTCAGATGCGGTTTGGAAGCAAATTGCTGTTCCCACCACGATATAATCTTGTGTTTGCAGACGTGTCAGAATGTTGGGCACAGTCTGGGATTGTTGAAGAATAGAAAGATGTATTGGTGGTCATGGGAGATGCAGGATGATAGGAAGATGTTGAAGTCGGTCAACGATTGAGATGATGGATAAGTGACTGATAGGTGAATGCACTGAGAAATCGAGGGGTAAGGACCTCCAGATATTAAATATTTAGGACATGCGTGGACTAAGCCTAAGCAAGAAATCATCATCTGTAAACGCGTTTGTCAGGTGCGGTTCTGAAGAGATGTCTTTGGAATTCACACAAATGGGAGGCAAGATGGACCTTCCAGTTTCGCGCAATGACAACCCACATCGCAACATTCTGAAAGAACTTGCAGTTCATGATATTCTTTGAAGTGAAGATTTCTTACCTTGACGATATATACATTAGATATCTTTATTCAATATTTAGAGCTTCGTCGGCAAGAGCCTCAAGCTTCTCCCATTCACTCTTGATCTCACCAGCCATCTTAGCCGGTTCAAGACCATTTGACTTGAACTCTCCATCTACCTCATGAAAGGTTGCATATATCATTTCTCGTAAGCTGGGGACTATACAAGCTTCCGGCTGTTTCGCAATGAGCCAGGACAACAAAGCCCATATAATAAGGCCAAGATTCAGCTGGTACTTTTGGAAGATGGCATCCGCGGAATCGGTCTCAGCTCCCTGAGACAGGTGTATTGAGAGCTTTGCAAGAGACCAGACATGCATTTGACGGATAGGGTGGCCATCATATGGGTATACAACGGGATCAACACGTATATGGCGGATGACAGCTTGTAAGAAAGCTGACTGGAACTGCTGCGTGGAGAGCATCGATACGATCAATTCATCACGCAACGATACGTAAGGCTGACGGGTGATGGGCCAGGCAGAGGTCTCACGTAGCATTGATATAGCTGATTTGAGCGTTGTGATGGCTTTTATCTGGTCATCCTGGGAAGTAGCAGACGCCATAAGGTTTCGTGCCTTCTCTCCGATTTCTTCCAAAGCAGAGGTGCTCAATGAGGTCGGCAGAAATTGATCTTCCCGGGCGTCTTTCCCTTGTTCGCATTTCGAACAACTGCAGTCGAAGTAATACCGCTGGGCCAACTGCTTGCGTCGAATATTATACGGATTCGTGGTGTCGACGTACGAGACAAAAATCTGCTCGTCTGCTTTGATCGGCCTTGTAGCTTTAACGAATAACTCATCGCCGTCAAATCCCACCACCGAGTTGTAATCACAACTGTGGTTTATGAAGGCCGCATACGGGTGTAGGTATAAACCAACGCGATCATATAATGGAGTCACAAGGTTAAATGAGTTCAAATCAAGCTTTATGAGATGTTAGTGAAATTTTTTATAAGCAGGAAATCCGACGGACCTTTGCAAGGAAGGCGGCAATCGATTCTTCCTCAAGATCACTGCGCGAGTATTCCTTAACAGCCTTGGCTGTCAGCAATATTCGATCCCACTGATCTTTATTCGTGTCTCGAATTTCTTTTGCATGAGTCTCGAGCATCTGAAAGACATCAAATTCGGAGTCGGCATACTTCTGATTTACCCGACGCAGCACAATCCGTAGGACAGCTCTCGCAAGGTTGGGAAGGATTCTGGGTCGTAGTTCTCGATAGATTGAGCATTCCAGCGAGTGAGCAAATTTCCAGTCCTTGGCTTGGCAGACCTATTATAGAAATTAGCAACAAAGGAAAAGTGACTTCCTGATGTCTTTCGTTATAGATGTTGATGGGTGTTGCCAGTGAATAATAACTGTTTGATGTAATATCTGCAGTTGCACATCACCGGCAACTACTATACTTCAAACATAGAACACGTCATCATGAGCAGTGAAGGCGGAAGATTCAAATCATTAACAGACTGGAAAGGGAGTATCCGACCGATATAAAGTAGACACAAAAGGGAAGGGACCATCACTGACCCTGACATGGACACTTTTTCTGCAGAATGGCATTGAGATAAGACAATGAAGCTGAATAAAAAAAAAGGAAAGAAAAATAACACCCATAAGACTCCAAGACTTGTACAGTGAAAGTGAAAGTAAAACTAAAGCAACAAAAGGCATATAAATATGATCTATAAAGTCAATTCCAAACTCACCTTATCACAATACTTCACCACCTGACATCTTGTGCAAGCCTTCAAAGTAGTCACTCCATAAAATAATTGCCTTTTTCCAAAACATCCTGAGCATGTATCCTCGAGTTTTGGTGTATCAAGCACGGCCACAAAGGGACGATTGATCTTCAGTACGTTCTCCCCGGCTTTGATGTCCTGTGTAGCAAAGAGACCATTGCCCATATTATCGGTAAGGCGCGGCATCGCCTTGGTGTCCATCGAAGGTAGATTATTTGTGGACATGTTTGGTATAGCGACTTTGTCGTCTCTTTCTGCCTTTTTCTGATGAATACCCTTGTGACTGGAGAGAATGATGTGGTGCAGAGTGGTATGTAAGGATCAAAATTGAGGAATCGAAATGATTCCCTGGCTTAGATAAAGATAAAAAAAAAACCGACAAAGAAAAGATAAGAGAGAAAGGCTTAGAATTCTTCAAGTCAATGACAACCCTCGAGCAACAGAGTAAGCGAAACAAAAGGTCCTGGCAAAAAGATGTCTAGTCTCAACTGGCACCTCCTATCATCTAGGTCCAAATATTCGTGACCAAAGAGCTCCCCAGTAAGTGATCGAAAATATCGAAAAACCAGCAGAATAAGATGCGAACAAGATAAAACTTCAAGTGACAAAAGAGATAAAGGATGTTTCCAGAGAATCAGTTCGTCTTTGATGGATCCTTGAGAGAATCAGTAATAAAGAAGAATAGACTCATAGCTTTTCAGGGTAATATATCCATCCATTAGTTTAGCTGATTCAAAGGTCAACCAGTTAAGGCTTGCCCTAAGAGGGGCCACAATATTGAACTTTTCTTGGCAAAGCACGTGTTTGGACTCGACATCCGATTCTAGGAATACGCAATCGAGTCATAGCAGAAGAGGAGAAAATAATCATTATTTTAAAAGATGTGAATTTTGATAGGAGCTCTAAATATATATATACACGTACATATGTAGACGGGCTAATCAACTGACACAACAAGATAACAGAATGAACAAAGTTTTGCTTTCTCTGTACTTGACATGAGTACATATACAGCCAACCTACTATGGCAATAATATGAAGAAAACAGACAACAGAGATTAGCTGAAAATACAGCAAAGTCGTAAAAATGATGATCCACTCCTCCACACTCCTGCCCACAAGAACATCGTAAATAAGAGGAACGAGGCAGGGCAGGCGCTGTAACGAGCAAACACCGGGTCTATCAATGGACAGGATTCATGCGGGTGATCGTCCCGCATAAAATGGAAATAACTTTTCGGCTAGCCAACGCGTATCTCGGGAGAGGGGAATACATCTCGTCTTCTCGATCTCGGAATCGTGCCGAGTACTCACAGAAGCTTACCACCAACGAATTCAGACCAGCTGCGGACCTCAGAGGGGATACCTTCCTTGCGAGGCAGCTTCTCGCTCATGCACTGAGCGAAGAGAAGAGCAGTCTATAGTTGAGAACTGTTAGCAAAAGCACAGATATAAGCACGGGAAATTAAGTTGGTCCCATCATACCTTTGGCTCCATGAAGAGCGGGACACCGAAGTCAACAGCGTTCCGGCGCATGACATAGTCCTCGTCCAGAAGAGTCTTGCCCCTCTGCTTAGCGAGGTTAAAGACACCGCGGATGTCGTACTTCTGGAACACCTCACGGAGTGCTCTCTTGTCCTCCTTAGGGAACTCAATTACCTCCACGGACACGTTTCCCTTGGAAGCAGACTCAAGGTGGGCCTTGACCTCAGGGCTGGCAGCATAGAGCTTGTAGCCCATAGGCTGCAGGTATTCAACGATCTGGGTCAGGTAGTTGCGGAGGTCACCACCAAACAGGAGACCCTCACCAGGTTCAGGGACGCGGAAGTTCATGGTCGCCTGAAGCGAAGCCCAGTAGGCCTCGACCAGGTCCTTTCCGAAGCAAGCAATCTCTCCAGTACTGGCCATCTCGACACCCAGGAAGGGGTCAGCACCGGCCAGACGAGTCCAGGAGAACTGCGGAACCTTAGTAGCCAGGTAATCACGCTTAGTAGCCATGAGATCAACGGGCTCCGGAACGTCACGTCCGACAAGGGCCTTGGTTGCGACATCAATGAAGTTTGTGCCCAAGACCTTGCTAACGAACGGGAAAGAACGAGAAGCACGCAGGTTGCACTCGATGACCTTCAGAGCGGGCTCTCCACCCTCAGGGTCGTCGGCCTTGATGATTTGCATGTTGAAGGGACCAGTGATGTTCCATGCCTTGGCCACCTTCTCGGCAATCTCCTTAACACGAGCCATGATCTTCTCGTCCAGGTTGGCCGGAGGGAGGACCAGAGTAGCATCACCGGAGTGAACACCAGCGGGCTCAACGTGCTCGCTAACAGCATGCAGGATGAGCTTACCGTTGGATCCGACAGCATCAACATCGATTTCCTGGGCGCCTTCAATGAACTTCGTGATAACGACAGGGTGGTCAGGAGACACGGCACTGGCATTGAGAAGCTTCTCCTTCAGTTCACCCTGGTCATAGATCACGCTCATAGCAGCACCGGAGAGAACGTAACTGGGACGGACCAAGACGGGGTATCCGACGGATTCAGCAAAGCTCTCTGCCTCAGCGACGGAGGTAAGTTCCTTCCAAGCAGGCTGATCAACACCGATGCTGTCCAGAATCTGAGAGAACTTGTGGCGGTCCTCTGCCTTGTCAATGTCCTGAGGATCAGTACCGAGGACCTTGGCACCACCCTTCTCCTGCAGACGCAGAGCAATGTTCTGTGGCAGCTGACCACCGACAGAAACGACGACTCCACTGGCACCTTCCAACTCGTAGATATCCATGACACGCTCATAGCTCAGCTCCTCGAAGTAGAGCTTGTCAGCGGTGTCGAAGTCCGTCGAGTAGGTTTCAGGGTTGTAGTTGATCATGACAGTCTTCTTGCCCATATTTCGCAGGGAAAGTGTAGCATTGACAGCACACCAATCGAACTCGACGGAGCTACCGATACGGTAGACACCGCTTCCAAGGATAATCGTACCATGGTCATCGAAGGTAACATCGTGAGATGTAGCGTTGTAGGTAGTGTAGAGATAGTTGGTGTCAGCGGGGAACTCAGCAGCCAAAGTATCGATCTTCTTAACCCATGGTCTAATACCGAAGCTCTTTCTGCGAGCGCGGACATCGTCCTCGGTAGAGCCAACGCAAAGAGCGATCTGCTTGTCAGAGAAACCCAGCTTCTTAGCCTTCAGCATCATCTCCTTCTGGATGCCGAAGAGGCTACCGATTTCCTTGAGCTCATTCTGGCAGTCAACAATGTTCTGGAGCTTGTACAGGAACCACTTGTCAATCTTGGTGAGCCCGTGGACTCTGTCGACAGAGTAATTCTCGTGGAGCATAGCCTGTCCGACAGCCAGCCAGCGACGATCACTGGGGTTGGCAAGAACCTCATCAAGGTTGTCGAACTTGTCGCCCTGGAAACCGACAAATCGAGGGTCAACTTGACGGATGGCCTTCTGGAAGGACTCCTCGAAGGTACGACCAATGGCCATGACCTCTCCAACCGACTTCATGGAGCTTCCAATGTCCCTGTTAACATGCTGGAACTTGCTCAGATCCCATCTAGGGATCTTGGTCACAATGTAATCCAAGCTGGGCTCGAAGTTCGCGGTGGTGGTCTTGGTGACAGCATTGGGGAGCTCAGGCAGGGTGTGTCCGAGACCGATCTTAGCAGCAGTGTAGGCAAGTGGGTAACCGGTGGCCTTGGAAGCTAGAGCAGACGAACGAGACAGACGAGCGTTGACCTCAATGACACGATAGTCTAGCCCATCGGGCTGCAGCGCATACTGGACATTACACTCTCCAACAACACCCAGGTGACGGATAATCTTGATGGCGGCAGTACGAAGCATGTGATACTCCTCATCGGACAGGGTCTGACTGGGCGCGACGACAATAGAGTCACCAGTGTGGATACCAAGGGGATCGAAGTTCTCCATGTTGCAAACGGTGATACAGTTATTGGCAGCATCACGGACGACCTCATATTCGACTTCCTTCCAGCCCTTCAGAGACTTCTCGACCAGAATCTGGGGCGCAAGAGTGAGCGACCGGGAAGACAGGTTCTTCAGCTCCTCCGGGTTGGAAGCAAAGCCGGAACCCAGACCACCCAGAGCATAAGCGGAACGGACGATGATGGGGTATCCAATCTTTTCCGCAGCCTGCAGAGCTTCATCGACGGTACTCACGGCGATGGACTCGGCGATAGGGATGTTGATCTCGTTGAGGGCCTTGGCGAACAGGTCACGGTCCTCACTGGTCTCGAGGGTCTTAATGCTGGTTCCCAGAACCTTGACACCATATCGCTCGAAGATACCCATGCGGTTCATCTGCACACCCAGGTTCAGACCGGTCTGACCACCAAAGGTCAACAGAATACCGTCCGGTCTTTCTCTCTCAATCACGTAAGTGACATATTCGGGAGTAACGGGCAGATAGTAGACCTCATCCGCAAGCTTGTGGTCCGTCTGAATAGTCGCAATGTTGGGGTTAACCAGAATAGAGTGCACACCGGCCTCCTTCAACGCCTTGAGCGCCTGGGAACCTGCAATTTTCATCCACACGTTAGCGATTGTAACAAAAGAATCCATGCCGCCCGTTTTTCAATTGAATCACTTCCTAGAAGCAACCACATGTATGTTCCACCCAAGAAATTTTCATATCTCCCCCGATGTTGCCCGTCCCGCTTCATAGAACCGAAGATCCCAGTCACACGAACTTACCAGAGTAGTCGAATTCTCCTGCCTGACCAATACTCAGACCACCACTTCCAATCACCAGGACCTTCTTCACGTCAACGAGAGTCTGCTTGTCCTGAATTACACCACTAGCGAGGTAGGATTTGGACGACGGCGGCGTCTGGACCTCGGACGCCAGGCGGTTGAGGGAACTGGAGAAAGCGCGCAGCTGCTGCGGTCGCCATGATGAAGGGAGCTTCTGCTGCAATCGCAGACCGGAGGCCGTCGAGCGGGCAGCAGTCTGACTCGAATAGGAACGCAGGGCCAATGTCGCGGGTCGCGTCTCAGCAAGACATCGCTGGCGCAATAGCGAGGAGCTCACCCGCGCACAGCGAGCTGGGAGAGCCATATTCTGGAGAAGCGGGGAGAGAAGGACTCGGGAGAAACTTTGATCAAAAGGCAACTAAAAAGGGCAAGGAGAGAAGAAGCATCAGTCAATTGACTGCGAAACAGCGTCCTCTGTAGACCAGAATGAGGTTGTCTACTTGACCTGCTGTTCCTCTTCTTCCTCACGCACGCACGCCCAAGAAATTCTCTGGAGGACAGGGAAATTTTCAGGTGCGGAGAATGACAGAGGAGGAGAGGGAGGCTTTTTAGCGGCCGCTCCAAAGAGACTTGTACCTTATGAGTCAATGGCTTCACGGAAGAAAGAAAATCAGGAAAAGGATAAGAGGGTCCTCCGATAAGAACTCCGGTGTGCGGAGCCCGCCAGAGGAAATTTTTTTGGAGACGAGAAAAAAAAAAGTTCTTGGGGACTTTTTTTTATTTCCGCCGCAAGTTCCCGTTTCCCTGCATAACTAGAACCATCAAACATAACATACTGTTCGATCGCTTGTTCTCTGCGATGATAGGATAAGCGGATTCCATGCTGATAACTAACTTATTGTCCTGAAGTCAGCATCAATTATCCTCGTTCCATCTGTACAACTACATCGATTCCATCTTTCCGCACTCCGGCAAAGAATCCCGAGAACCATCACGTTCTCCGCAATCTTTTGGAGTCGATCAGCAAAAGAATTACAGAGCTAAAACTCCCTGGCCCAATCATTTCTCTTGTTCCCATGGAAGTTCCAGAAAAGAGTATGCTCGTTCTCCCAATAATTTTCTATTAGACCTGCTATCGTATGGGTATCATCACGTTAGTGGTTACACCACTGGGAGAAGGTGCACTCCATTGAGCTGTGTAGTGGATATCGTCCGAGTTCAAGATAGATCACTTTTCGGAGCTCTTGAGTCATTCTTGGGACTTCTATACGTCTCCAGCAATCCCAACAACCTCAACACGCCCGTTGAGCCCGGACCAGGGACCCCGACCTTGCGTGCGCTTCTCCGTTCGTGCTTGTCGAATTCGGGATCTTGTCGGCCGGACTTCGGACGCCCAGATATCTTCCTCGTCCTGAGTCACACTCGCATCGTGATCGTCCTCATAGTTTTGGTTAATGATCTCATATACCTCCTTCAGCGTCTGCTCTGCACTCTCTGTCATCTCCTTGCCCACATCGGTCTTCTCCTCTACATAAGCCCGTTCGTGTGTTCGAGCAGCGTCAGATGCGAAAGCCCAAGCTTGAGCACGAGAAAGAATCTCGTCTGGCTTGTTCTGCTCTGACGACTCCACACTGGATCGCGAACTGATGGCGGCGACGGCCTGCTTGTAGCGAGGTTGGCAGGCCAAGAGAGGATATTCGGGAAGCAAGTGACTCTCATCACTGAGACGGTCCAGCATGCGACGCGCCGTTGACTTTTCCTTGGCCAGAATCCCGGAAAGGTATGTCTTCTGTAATGCCAGCGACTTTTGGGTTTTGGAGAGGGGAAGAAGCACCTCACTCGCATAGGGCAGGAGATCGAGCACGTCCATGTCCAGGACCTCTCCGGTAGGACTTCTTTCAGGAGTAGATTTGAGCGGGCTCTTCGCAGGCGGACTCGCCAGCGGTTGCGATGCGACGGAGATGGTGTCAAGCAGAGCTCTTCGAGCTTCCACGTAGCTGACATATTGTTCCTTGATCTGCTCCTTGCGCTCCTCAATCTCCTTGGAGAGATCATCCACCTCGTCTTGGGAGAACTGTGGTAGATGATCGTTGCCCTCTCCCCCGGACGTAACCAGCTTTTCTTCCACCCATTGAACCAGTTCGTCGCGTATTCGCTGCAACGCAGCAACTCTGAGACTAGCAGAGGCACTTCGCTCTTCGAGTGACTCGCAGCTGGTCTGTAGCTCCTCCAATAGTTTCTTCTCCCGGTCCAGCTGAGACTTTGCCCGTAAAACCGCCTTCTCCAGCTTGTAAACAAGTTGTCCCAGTCCCTCCCGCATCTCTTTCGAGTCTGCAGAGCCGTCTTCGACCTGCCCGTCCAGTTGGTCTGCCCCCTGAAGGTTAGATGAACGGCCCGACTTGTATAGAGGATCCAGATCCGACACATCCGGTCCGTGGAGCCTGGCTAGGTGGTCCTCAAACACTTTCAATTTCTCTAATCGTCGTCGATCGCGGAGCAATGCGATATGGGTTTGCAGTTCCGCGGAGGGTCCGTCAGAGGAAGTAGCATCTGCTGCAGTATCGGCCTGCTTCACGAGCTTCCTGGAGGCGACATCATTCATGAGCGCATTATATTCCTTCCGCGCAGCAACATTCTCCCGCAGCGCTTCAAGGTATTCCTTCCGTAGTCCCGTGAAGTCAGAAGGCACACGATCCACGCTCACGACACCCTGCGGGTTGCACAAGGAAAGGTGAGGTTGGGACTGTTGATGCCCACTGTTTGAGCCATCCTGCGCAAATTTAATCTGTGATTGGAGGTATAGAGTCAAGATCTGTCGAATCTGGCAAGCTTCCTGGCGGCTCTTGAGATACGGTGTCAAAGGCTTCGCGAAGGGCGGAACGGGTAGCGACGTGTCCGGGTGGTCTGCCATTGTTGCAATTCCGACCTGCTGTATACAGATATCTTCGGGCTGTTCGGTCGAAGGTGCGATAAGAGAAGATATATTATCTTTTTTTTTTCAATGCATGGCCATAAGGGCGTTGGTTTGGCCAAACGGTCTTTCGTTGTTTTTGTTCGTTGTGCTCTCTCAACCACTTAAGGTATACCACTAAGGTTAGCTACCCCATAGTTAACTACTACAAGCGGTTGCGGGCCGATTATGTAACTATCTACTGGACTCAAGCTGACATTAGGGACTATTCGTCAATCTTTTCTTTTCTCTCATGGAGAGAGCATCGGGTTCTTGAAGTGTTTAGGTCCCGTTTTGTTTTCTGAGCATGGATTTTTGGCGTAATATGACCAACACCATTGTCACATGATGTCAACCCAAAAATATATCTTTTCTCACATAGTTACCTTGTGATAGTTAAGCTACCATCATTACCCCTTTCGATACTTTTCGAGACCCTAACCAATTTCCTAATATGCTACGTCATATCTCAAATAATCCATGCGAGATAACCACGCAGCGTTAACTAAAATGGGCAATCCTTCTTTCTGTCCGACCTGATCTCAATGGGGCTGTCCCCTAGTGACATCAAGTGTGTCGCGTGGATGTTTCTCCTCTACCCCACTAGTACTTTAGTTTTTAAGAACGACTCTCGAGACGTCAATGGCTGATAGTCATTTTTGCGACTCTGTCTGGAGGATGATTCTTTCATAACCCGGATTACTCTCGTATAGTACGGGGTCACCCGTGAGGGATCCAGGATCTTCAAAGGCTGGACTTGTTTGATCGGCAAGTCGGAAACAAAGCGCATCAAGCTCAGCATCAAGGAGGGAAAGCAGTCCTGTGGCTTTGGACGGTGTTAATTGCTTTTTTTTGATACAAGAGTCACTAGCCACGACGGGACGAGTGGGCTTCCTCGATAGACTGACTGATCGGACGGATCTCCCATGTGGACGAACTATGCCGCAAGGACACACTTCGTTCGGATGTGAACCAAGTGATATTCGTGGCTGATGACACCTCAGCATTCTATCCACTTCATGCCTGCATCTCAGCCTCAAGGGTGCAGGATATTTCATGCTCGGTTGAGAACCAATGATTTTGTGGGATCTCATTCATCGATCTCCACGTGGCGGTGCTGACAAGGGCCTTGCTACTGCTTTCGTACTACTACTAATTTATCTCACAGATAAGACGGAAGAATGAGATGATTGGGTGGTGGCGGCCAGATAACATTATTAAGATGGATCAGGAACAAAAGTCTGTTTGGCCAACTCGTCCCACAATTGCCCCTGGATCTTGTCAACTCCCTCACAGAAAAGTACGTACTCCGGAGTCCGTACTTAGTTGGGAATTATCCAGCGTGGAGATCTGCAGTTTCGTAGCCTGAAGGGCACGTCATAGAGCCATTGAGATGGATGGTTCCCCCGAATCACTAAAATAGATATAACTAGTAGTAGAGCGCTGGTACTTAATTATGGCTAATGTTCCAACCATTGGCACTTTAATCGCTGGTCATTGTCCTTGTCGGCCGACTCTGTTAGTCTGATCCATGGTTTTTCGGCAATTTTGGCCCTCCCGCCAATCATACGGTCTCTCTGGACCACCGGGCCGAGCGTCGCGGCCTGTCGGGACTTTTCTTGTCTCCGGTTATCTTCCCAAAATCGCCTGAAACGGTAATCGACCAAGAAGTACGTAGCTATCTACTTTACAAGTATCAGACGCCGCGCCACGCCAGACCCCCCTGGTTTGCAAGAGAAGAAAGCATGGCAGCAGCAGCCAAGTCGAGCCAACGATTAATTCCTTTATGATCGCGGTGCTGGCAGCCAAGGTTTGGGTCGAGTGGATAAATCATCCCACTTAAATTGCCTTGGGATTCATTTAACTTACTTTCAGCCGTACGCTGCTTGCTAATATCTTATTCGTCCCATCTTACATGTTCCCTTCGGGAGAACCGGCTGGTACCGAGACATTTGAGGGGATATATCCACTGTGCTGCGCAACCATCCCCAAGATTCCTGAACAAATATTATTTATCTCTCTTCCTAAGTGCTAATTGTGCATGTCGATATCTCCTACACGAAACCAGACGAAAGAGATAAACGACCGATTTGATCCATACAATTCTCAAGTCTAGAATCCAGTGACATGGCTTTCAAAGACGCACTTCGCCTTAATATCAAGGGCAGTGGTCTGCCCCCTCGACCAGACCAGCTTTTCCGCTCCAAAGGCACGCCGGAGCGTACACAGAATGAGAGTGTACCTCCGCCAAAACCTGCACCGGCCCCAGATAAACCACTGCCACCAGTTCAATTACCTTCTCCGCCGACGTCCCCGGAAATGACTGTCCCAGGGAGCTTCTCGCCAATCAAACGTGGTCAGGACCTTCCCATCAGCCAGCCTGGCCCGGTGATTGATACGGTGCTGCAAGATGAAGAAGACCCTCTGGAAGACTATATACCGGATCCAGAAGAGCCTGAGCCAGTACAGGACTCGGGGAGAGACCTGGACGCTGCTGTCACCCCAGGTCAAGGCAAGAAGGGAATCAACGGTGCTGATAATCTACCGCCTCCTCCGCAGCCAGAGCCGATTGCGGCGCCTTTGACGAAAATCCATTTCGCATGCTATCAGTCGCATAAGTCGATGCCCGTGGCGAACAATTACTGGTATTCTGTTCCGTGCATGACTTGCCAAAAAGTTGATCAGCAATCCCGATACCGCTGCACATTCTGCTGCCTTCGCATCTGCGGTGATTGTTTCCAAGATCTGCAGAAGTGCAAGGACCGCTCTCTGGCAGAGCTGATTGACAGCCGTCGTCCGACGGTCCGATAAATATTCGGTAATTGAACATTCAACACACCAAAAGTATGTCCTGGTGGCAGGCAAAAGAATTGTGGTAAATTCTTATTGGGATGAGACTGGTAGAGATCGGCGTTAGCGGAGTTAAAGGACGGAGTGACGGCTTATTATGAAATTGCGAAATGATGTCGGGAGCAGAAGACATCCAGGTGAGAGCTCATGAGCAGATCAGGATCTGTTGACGAGAGCTTCGGTAATGGAAGAGCATAGTTTCTTCCATATCTGCCATCCCTCACTGCCTGGTGTATTCATATACTCCTAACAGTCCTGTGAGGAACTCGTGGTCCACGTCGAGATGATACCCAAGTATGCGAGATCATGAGCTAACGATTAGCTCCTGGTTCTGGCAAGATGATTTCAAGTGATTCGCTTCAAACAATACATATTTCGCTTATACTCCTCAAATAGTGAACATTTGTATATTTTGTTGTCTGGACGGATCCATACCGACATTCTAACAATTATTTCTGCTATTCATTTAGCACATGTCACGGCGAGGCCTATATGGATGAAGGCAACCGTTGATTATGTTCTTCATGATGTCATTTGGACTGTAATTTTTGCAGCACTTCAGGCCCTGAATGCATAAATTATACTCTTTATACTATCACCTTGCCGAAGAGTGACTTTCGGGATTAGTAGCCCGTCTGTCGAGGTGACAGTAGAACATTTCGCGAGACTTTTCTCGTTCCTCCATTTCAGGAACAATCTGAGTGATTGAGGGGCCCTAGTCGTCATGTTTTGGCCGGCTTCACGATCGAGAGTCACATGCCTTAAGTCCTCATTGCAATCTATATCTGTAGCACGAAACTGCTCTATTATTTTTAGATCTAGGGGAAGGTGATTTACCGTTAGTCATGATCTTCTTCAGTCACACCAGGACAGCCTTCTAGTGTATCCGTATCATAGCGGTATTTGCACCAGAAGCAGTATCGATGCTTCTCCCGCAAGTATAGGACCAGCTTCATTAACCGCTCCTTGGGTGGTAACTGATTGAACTCATCGAGTTCTGGATCTTCTTCGTCTAGTTCTTGCTCTGTCACCATAGCAAGATCCTGTCGGAGGCCGAGAGCCTGTCGATCATCAGAGTCCAGATTTGGGTCTTCAAAACCTGGCAACTTCGGGTCCGGAAAGAAGGATGACGGAAGTGATGTCTGGAGAGCATGGCGGGCTTGGATCTCACGCTCCTTTTCTTCCCGCTCACGTACGAGACCGCGGTATAAAACATTGATTTGAGAGGTCGGTTTCATTGTCGCTCGTTTGCCAGATGCCTTGTCGTCTGTGGATGGCTTCTCCTCAGCACCTGCGTCATTACCTATTTCTTCCCTTCCGGAAGGCTTCTTGTCGGTCCCAGCAGGCTGGGCAGATTCGTCCTCAGCATCAGATTCTGCATCCAGTTTCTCTGCAACCTTTTGTGCTGCACAAACTTGCGCTTCCGTTCGACGTTCCTCGCGTTCAAGCCTCACCCGCTCTCGATAGTCACCTTCTTCTGCTCTGGCTCTCTTGGATATTTCCGCAGCTTCTTCTCTGATTTTACGCTTTTTCTCATTATCTAGGCCCACACCACCCCTGTCTTCCTTGACGATTATATTCAGAGGCTCCGTGCGCGATCGACCCCAGTCGTCCGTTGTGGTAGAGCTGTCCGCTGTACTACCAGAGTTCATGGTAGTTGGCAGCTGCTTGCCAAGAGCATCTCCTACTTTATAGCCTAGCTTAGCCATCATCTTGAAACCTTTGTTGTTTGGATTCAGGGCGCTCTCAGACAAGGCTGCTTCGCGACGAGCAGCCTCCTGGGCCGCGCGTTCAGCTTTGGAAGGGACCTTAGCTTTTGCCTCTGCCTATTTATGGATAGTCACTGTTAGCAATTGTAATTGATGAGGAATAGATGAATGCGCATAGGCGTAAGCAGCGGATGCGCGTGGAATCCTCCAAACGACCAGATCAGATTAGAGACAGAAGGACGATGAACTGACCTCACGTTGCTTTCGGAGCTTCCGCTGCGCAAAAGTTTCTTTTTTCTCCGGCTCTATGATCGCCATTGACATATAGTCTTCTTCCTCATCCTGGACATTTTGTGGAGCCATGGCTGAGGCTTTCGCTGCTTACCGCGTCTCTCAGCCGTAGACAGGTCAGACGAGCAATAGCACTCAGGATCACGAGGAAAAGAGAAGGACAGGGAAAAAATATCGGTCACAAGAGTCAAGTGCACAGACGACTGGCAGGGCTTCGCTGTGAGATCATACTCAACTAACTCGACGACGTGGTGGGTAGAGTAAAGTCACGGGGAGGAAACTTGGACTTCGAATTTTGCGGGGAAGCCAATCTACGTAACTAACTTCAAAAGCTTCTTTGCTCTCCGTCGATCCTAACACCAACTTAGTGGTCGATAATCGATGATGAGATATCGCAGTTTTAATCGCACCATCAGTTGTTTCTAGATTTCTCTGGAAAGATATCGCGGTGGGCCTGACTGTCTAACTTTCTGCTGCAAGGCGCTTTTGCATAGCGCTGGGACTGACCTTGTCTTTCGACGCATGAGCTTTTCCCCTATAACCCCCCTACTTTATCAGTTCAAGACGGCTAACTGTGCAGCGGGGATGATCAAAATGACTGGTCGAGCTAGAAAGGCCACCAGCTGTAAGGCATCCAGCACCAGCGTTGTGCCTCCAAACCTACTATCTACATCTTGATATTCTCAGTCAGACCACCACCCATCTTCTCAGCTGGCCCACTATGTGACCTATAGACTCAATACACCGCTTTCTTCCATGTGAAGTTATCCAACAGAAAGTGGTCATGCCTATTGAATCTCACCCCTGGCTATGACGCTTGTCTCATTCCTGCGCGACGGCGCACAGCCAGTCAGATGTGGAATGCAAGGTCAAATGGATTTCTTCGGAGGTCTGGCCAGAACCAGCAGAATAGATTCACCCACCAGTGCTGAACACCAGTAGATAAAGTCGTCTTCTTAAAGATGAGTTCCGCGCCAGTGTGGGAAGCCTCAAGTTCAGCTTCATTCTCATCTCTCGACGATGGCGGTGCGAGGCATACCATTTCTGTTCCTGTGCATAGCTTTCCCCTTGTTCGTTTCATTTTCTGCAGCACAGGACACTTTGGTAGATCTCGGTTATGCCAAATACAGGGGCCAGGCCTCCTCAAATGGCATATCTCGGTGGTTGGGAATACGTTTCGCTGCTCCTCCCCTAGGTGCTCTGCGGTTCGCCGCCCCTCAAGATCCTGTAGCCACCGGACAAACGTTCAATGCGACACAGGTAAGACGCACCGACTCTAGGATACGCTGTTTGGTTTCGTATATTACGACATCATATTCGTCGTGTAAGAAAAACTGACATGTTCCCAGCATGGACCAGTTTGTATCTCGACTGGGAAATACCCGGTGCCAAATGGCATGTCTGAAGATTGTCTCTTCTTAGATGTCTACGCCCCCAGTAAAGCGAGGAACTCATCCAAGCTCTTGCCAGTCTTCTTCTGGATCCAAGGAGGAGGGTTCAACGCACTTTCCAATGCCAATTACAATGGCGCCGGCCTGATCAAAGCCTCAAATTTGAGTATAGTCATTGTTACATTCAACTATAGAGTTGGCCCTTACGGATTTCTGGCGGGGAAAGAGGTTCAAGAAGGCGCTAGTCTGAATAACGGGCTGAAGGACCAAATCAAGGCCCTCCAGTGGGTTCAGAAGTATATAAGCAAGGTAATACTTTCCTCCAAATAGCAACCCTAATAGATCAGGACTGACGCCTCCAAGTTTGGCGGAGATCCCAATCATGTCGTTATAGGTGGAGATAGCGCTGGCGCTGCGTCCGTCACTTTGCTACTCTCAGCGTATGGCGGTAGAGATGACAAGCTATTCCATGCGGCCGCAGCAGAGTCGCAAAGCTTTGGAGGCATGTTAGATGTTGAAGGCAGTCAATTCTCATATAACAACCTCGTCATCCGCACTGGCTGTGCCGGAAGTAATGATACACTGGCCTGTCTGCGAAACCTGGACACGAACACTCTCCAGCAGCAGAACATAATGACCCCATTCCCGAAGGCGCAGATAGCACCTCTATATCTATACGGGCCTACCGTTGACGGAGATCTCGTCCCAGACTATACCTACAGCCTATTCGAACAAGGCCGCTTTATCAAAGTCCCAGTCATTTTCGGTGACGACACCAACGAAGGAACCATTTTTGTCCCCAAAGATACTGCCAGCGTCGCAGACGCCGATACCTTCATCCAGGCCCAGTTTCCGGAAATCCAGTTGCAACACCTCGCCAAGATCAACTCCATGTATCTGCAAGAAAACTCCACTCAGGATTTCCCTAAGTCCAAGCCTTACTGGCGTCCTGCTAGTAACGCCTATGGCGAAATCCGCTACATCTGTCCCGGCATCTACCTTTCCAACCTCTACGCCAAACAAGGCGTTCCGACCTGGAACTACCATTACGCCGTGGCAGATAATGATTCGGAAGCATCGGGAATTGGCGTCTCACATACAGTTGAAGTAAATGCCATCTGGGGCCCGCAATATGTGAGCGGAACACCGCCTACATCATATACGACCACAAATGCGGCCATTGTACCCCTCATGCAGGGATACTGGACGAGTTTCATTAAGAGTTTCGATCCAAATCCATATCGTGCGGCGGGGAGTCCGAAATGGGAGACTTGGACAGAGAGTGGATCGAATTATCAAAGGATATTTGTAAAAATGGGAGAGACCAAAATGGAGACTGTCGATGAGGCACAGCAGGAGAGATGTTCGTATTTAACCTCTATTGGATTGGCTTTGAAACAATGAGGTTGGATGGTTCAGTGTCATGAGATATTAGATATGTAGTTAAGTTAACTAAGTAAGATATGACCAATACATCGTATATATGTTCGCTATCGATAAATACGTAGCTTTTGTTTTCGTACTAGCCGACGCTTGTTACTTTATTGGCCTTTCATTGAACATTTTACATCTCGAGAATGGTATCAAGTGCTCCCTTTTTTTTTAATGGACAACAAACCGTAATTCTATGAAAACATGAAAATAAACAATCGCCCCGAAATGAACTTCAATGACTCGCACAATGTATATACATATACATATACACCTGTGCTTCTTCTGCCTGTCAGCCAGAATTTTTGTGGGTATGAAATGACTACGTGTGTGCAGGTATTGATGAAATATGCATCTGTCGAGGACGGAATACATGTTTTGAGAAGGGAAAGGAAACATCTTATTTCTTTCCCTGTCTCGATCTCTTCTCCCTCTCGTAGGCCTTGGCTTCTTTTCCTTCCTCGCCCTGAATCTCTGCAATGAGCCTCCTGTACTTCTTCTCGTACGCCGCGTCGCGCTCCTTCTTTTCGCGCAGCTGCTCCCGTGCGATAAAGTTCGCGTCTTTCCGCAGCTCGCGCATAGCACCCTTCTTCTCCCGCTTGTACTCGGCCTTCAATTTGTTGGCTTCGGCTCGTTCCCTGTCTGGATCGTAATGACGATCCGGGTTGAAGTTCTCTTCGAACTTGGGTATTGATGTCTTGATAGCAAGAGGCCGGTGGTTATGCAATAGCAGAGGCCGGCGATTCAAGGTGGCTTGGGATATGAGATTGTCCAGCTTGTCGAGAAGGCTCTGAATACAATCTTGCACGGTCACGGGAAGCTTGCTTGAGCATGACTTCCGGACGTGCTCGAGAACGTGTTGAGCTGGTTCGAATATCTCGCGGAAGGCGGACTTTCCTGTCCAGATATTTGCTGCGGTGTCCAGGAGGGAGATGAATGTTGTCATGAGAGCAAGCTTAAGTTCCTCTGCAGACTCTCCACACTGGTCGGTCTCCACCACATCCCAGAACTTAAGCTTCCTGATCTTCACTGTCTTTTTCGGAACCAGCCGCAAGGGCCGAGAAGGTTGTCTTAATGGGAAGAGTCCCAAACTGGACTTCGGTTCTGTGGGGCTCAATACGCATAGGGCATTCAAGGCGTAATTTACCAGCTCCGGTATGTACCGTTTTGAGATTTCTTGGTATTGCAAAGTCAAGCTCGCCGCGTACGCGCCAGTTGCAATATCGGCCAGGCTATCAATGCTGCCCTGTCCGAGATAGCGCGTAAGCACCAGGTTAGCAGGCGTAGCAACAGCGTGGAAATGGTCTGATGTAGGAAAGATAGTTGCGACACCGGTGAGAACAACAAGATCCCCAGGTATGAGTTTCAACGGACGGCGTGCTGTGATTGTACGTAAATGCGCGCGGAAAGCCATAGCCACGCTTTCAGGATGGCTCTTTGCTAAAGAATGAATGTGCCGAAGAACGTTTTCAAGAATAGCAAAAGGTGGATGATCCGGTTGGTTGGCCAAGTATCCAACATGCTCGACCAGTATCGCTGCGAAACGGCTAAGCTTTGACTTGTTGTCAGGGTGAAGCCGGTGATGATGCAATGCTCGAATTCTCTGAATGACAGTGGGTAATTCCTGAACAGATACTTTCTTCAGAATTTCCAGAAACTGTTGATGATTCTCAGGGCATGGATAGGTATAAGCTGTACTTCCGTCTGTCGGTTGTGGCCCGTCCCCAGCGGCAGTGTCTTCAGCAGGGAGAGTGAGTCCATTGATCATCTCGTCTTCTTCCTCCTCTTCGTCCTCCGACTCTCCTGGGGACTCCTCCTCGTCGCTTTCGATGAAAGAGATACTAGCGTTAGAATCCATCTCCACCAGGTCCTCGTCAATAATAAAGTCATCCTCATCCTCCACGCCAAGCTCAGAGACGCTGTTGACATCCGCAGCTGGTTGAGTGAGACCAAAAGTTTTCGCATCATCTGGTATAGATTCGTCATCCGACTCGTTGGCGTTCGCTTCGTCCTCCGATTCACTCTCTTCCGACCCGCGCATTCTGCGAAGACGCTCTTGCTCGAGCTCCTTCAACCGTCGCGCCTCTTCCTCAGCTTTCTCCTCCTCCGTCTTAGTGCGGTCAGCGGGCTTGGAGCGTTTATCGAATGTCAACTGTTTCAACCGTTGGTCATACTCGCGATCGGCTTCATCTTCGTCCTTTGCTTTCAAGAGTGCGGCACGGTCGGGGTTCATTCCCGCCGTGTCGTCCTTTGGAGGCTCCGGTTTGGGCTTCGGTGCAGTTCCTCTCATGAGTTCGAACAGGTCAGGAAGACCCTTGTCGAGTTGCGCCCGCAATTCATCATCGTCTTCTTTCGCCTTTTGGCGCTCGTACTTGTAGAACTTTGACTTGGCAATGATCTCCTTCATCACTTCCTGCTTGGACTTCTTCCGTTCGGGTTGTTCTTCTTCGTCTTCATCAGCGAGACCATCCATGTCATCCTCCTCATCCACTATCCGTCGTCGTTTCCGGAAATTTTCGCTATCCGAAGCATCGTCCCCCAGGCCTACGAGATCGGTTTCCTGAAAGTCGTCTCCCATGCCATCCTGATCAAAAGACAGAGATTGTCCTCCGTGTGTGAGTTGCATCTCTTCATCTTCTTCATCTTCAAGGTTGAACATGGATTCCTTTCTGAACTTCCTCTCGTTCTCTCTGGCGAACCGCTCCGCCGCCCTTTGTTCTGGGGTCATAGTCGGGTCATTTTCACCGAAACGCCGGTCCAGAATACCGCCGACTCTATTTCTAGAGTGCAGTTCGCGAAGTAGTGTTTCACGCCTCTAGTTAAGGCGCTCGTAAGCATATTTCTACCTTGCATGATCACTCAGGCCAGACTTACCCTCTCCTCGCCCAAGGACTTGGTCACACCCGGTCGGATATATCCCGGACCACCAGCACCTTTCGAGACCGAATCCCTGGTTGTGACATCGAATTTAACCGACTTCACAGGAGCCTTCACCTCAAACGGATTGAATCGTTCTCTGATTCCTTGGAGAGCCGCATTGCGCTGGATGCGGTTCTGGGTAGCCGCACCGGACTTCGCATTCTGGCGCTTCTTCTTTTTGGACTGCTGCGGTCCCAGAACCCCACTCTCACGAAGAGATGTCTTCAACTGTTTCAGCTGCGACGGCGGCATAGTGACAGTTGATGTGCATGGGCTTTGAATGATGATAATGGCGGAGATTTTTTGGGAATTTTGAAAAGTATAGACTCACCGCCTTCGCGATACAGACTAGGGTGGAAGAGTTTATCCGGATCCATACAAAGCGGATTTCTCCGGACTATACCTAATTAACTACTAGTATTGCAGCCTGAGAGTTGTGAATGATAATAGTTAATGGAATAATGATCACTGCATTACGCTTTCACCTTGAACTCGATCATTGACTGGAAGCTATAAATATGTGGCTTTCCTCCCCAGATAAATACCCTTGGTATAGCCTCTCTCTGCACTTTCTACAGGCTCTCTTGCACATTCAATCGCACATTCTAGGAGTCCTAATCTTCTCTCTGGCAGCCATCCTCCTTTCAAACTTTCATATTCCACTTTACAATATACTCCGGACAAGTGCTATCGGGGGGGCTTCCGCTCCATTATGATGCATGAAAACGTCCTTCAGACTTATCGTGTGCCAGTTGAGCATCGATACCCATACATTAACTTTGAGTCCTTAGGGCATTTACTTACGTCCATATGGACCGATCTTGCGAACGATGAATTACTCTACATCGCAATAATAAACTTTAATTCTGATGACTTGGCGGAACTAGAAAGGAGAGGCCTTCGGAGGGCATTGCCTAAGTTCAAAGCACTTGTGGACAATGAGCATCAGATAATGATTGTGAAATTCATGCCAGGAGTGAAACACGATAGGATCTCTCGGACTTTTGCCAACGAATTCCATGATAATCTTACGAGGCTTGGCATATATAGGCAGATGCTGCCATCGGGAAGTGAGCGCATGAGTTTCCCCAGCAATATAGAAAAGGAGCCAGACGAACAATACAAGCCGCGTTCAAGAAACAATGTGCACGACTATCCAACGTTCGTTGTCGAAGTTGGGGTATCAGAATCACTTCATCAGCTCCGCCAAGACGCCCGCCTGTGGCTTGTGAACACCGGTGGACGCACCAAGATCGTCCTCATAATCTCGCTGAATCGCTCCCAAGAAGTGCTCCGGTTTGAGAGATGGCAGAATTCGCCAGGGGCCGTCACAGAATCTACAAGACACACCACCGGGGCAACGCAAATTTCCCCCGCGAACGTACAAGAATTGGAGTATCGGCATAACGGGGGGCTACTGACCGGTGCACCCCTGGTCCTCCCTGCAGACTTGCTATTAGATTCGCCTTCTCCAAGTGTGCCTGTTGGTGAGGTCCGTATCGACTCTCAGTCCTTATTGCAGATGTGTGCGGATGTCTTTTTCGATTGAGAAGAAGGTCTTTACTATATTTGTGTGCTATTCGGACAAGATGTATGTATTAGCAACTCACTTAGCTTTTTGTAAGGGATATAGGTAGCCAGCCTCGATACCTATACCACTCGCCTAAAAAGACTAGACAAGTAATAGCCGACGGCTATTACAGGGCTGGCACCCCTTATATAGTTATAAACCTGGGCACTAGTTAAATACTCTTTACACTTTTCATCTCCAAGATTTGCTTCTTTCTACCCAGATAAAAGAAAAAGAGAGAAAATCATGCATAGATCACTCCGTAGCTATATTATCCATATTATGCAGCCTATAGCTACGTAAGTTGATATTAGATTATTAACTATTCTGGTAGCTTCTATCTACAGTCTAATATCCATAAGATAAATATATATATACTTTATTGCAGACAGTATCATAAGAGCGCTGAAAGATTGCACAGTTAACAGGGTACTATGTATATATATATAATCACGTGATGATAACGATATTATTCGAGATTCGTTATATAACCTTTATAAGGGCTAATTAAAGTGAAAGAAAACTCTCCAGTAGATATTTGAGTAGATGAATAGTAGCTAAGTGCCCTCCAAAATGGTGTGTAGTTCAGAATTGAGTTTGCCTTCTTAGGACGGGGTACTCTGCTTAGCTGCGGATCAGGCGTTGTCATCTCCGCACCGCAGCGAAGGGAAGCTTCAAGCTTTCACAACCGCTCAAGCATGTCCTACCACACCACTATTCTCGTGAAGCGATGACATCGCAATCTAATGACCGGATCCTGTGGCTATGTCTCGGTAAGGCTAGCAGCTTCAGAACGGATTTCCATCCAATTAATGCTCCGCAGGTGTCTCCTTGTTCTTTGCTGTCCGGGGCATTGCCCTCGAGCTTCGGCGCGTTCGCGAACTGACCGAGATCAAACATAATGACAATGAGGATCGCATGATTAGTGAGGGTACTGAAGATGGTAGGAATATCCCATGTTGAAAGCCTGTGCTCATCTACTGACTTGGCTCCAGCGCTTAAGCTAGAGACGCTTCTGAAACTTTCCGAGAGTACAAGCTTCGATCTTCGGGCAGCGTATGGGTTTCACTATTGTCGAGGGGAATCGATCATAAGCTGATGCCTTGATAGGGCGCTTCGTATCGTGGCAGAGAGGTCTACGAAAGGCTCTACACGAGATCTACTTCTGAGAGACCTAGTCAGTAAGGATAAGGAACGCCGAGAGAAAGCTCTCACTGCTCTGCATTTTCTTGTATCGAATAGAGCACGTATGTTTTCATTCATCCATCCCTCAGACTGTTTGATAGTTCTGTACTCACGATTGATTTTTTACAGTCTCCCGAACCAGTGTGTCTAGTCGACTCAAGGATCTACCGACATATATTGCCTTAATCGATTGTCTCTGCAACTTCCTCGAGGAGCACGTTGAAGAGACCGGTACCACAATATCGCCTATACTACCGAAGACGAGACCTCCCGGTGAAAGGAAAGCCCTCAGTACACTCAATATCATACTCCCTGAGAACATCCCCGGTGCTCTGCAGGCCGGGATAGTGAGCCGCTGGCTCTCTAAGTATCCGTTCCCCTGCGCCGTTGCGGATGAAAGTAGGCGGCAGGATGTTGTCTTGCTATGCAAGTCCTGGTGGGGTGATGATACGTTCATGTGTTCCATCATAAATACTCTCGCTTCACATCCGGATGGAGTGAAACAACTGAGGAAATATGGGCTCATGGGGAGCATGATGGAAGAAAATGATCACGACGATTACGACAGAGATAGTGATGTTTGGATGGTGGGAGGTGATGATACAGCCGGCCCAAGGGGCCTTTCCGGACGGAGGCCTCGCGAAGAAAGCGAAGAAGAACGGGCTCTGAGAAGACGGCGAAGAGAAGCAATGGTCTTCAGCGAAGGAGGACGGCCACTTGGAAATGACAATATCATCCACCCAACGGAAAACTAATTATGCATTTAATTTTTCTCTTATCCTCTAACTTTATCTCCGTTTCACCATAATATCGAAATCACCTAGCGCCGGACAACAGGAAGCATTATTGTTGTATGGTTTACAGCCCTTTCCACGCTGTTTTTGCCACATGATCGACCTTTTTGCGACTGCTTTTGACCATGCCTAGCAGCTTCAGTTCCGACAGGCTACGATAGAATAATGTTAATCCCATGCGCTCATCAAAGTCATCTCTTTCACCACCAATACTGGTGCAAAAGGCATGCCAAAGGTCATAGACGTTCACCAGATTTCCAGATTCAAGATATAACTGGTATAATAAGGCGGTAACTGGCTGTGTCGTCGAAGAGGTGCCGTCTAGGGTTGTAGATGGCGAGACTAGATAGTCGAAAGGATTTGAGAGTACTCTTTCGACTGCGAAGCGCGTTCTAGGCGCAAAAGTATCTTTCAGAGGACTTTTCAGGTCGAAGAGAAAGACTTCATACAGTAACAAGTCCTGCGGCTTGATCAATGTCTCCGCAAAGTGGGCTTTCAGTTCCGTATAGAAGCGGTCGATGATGACTGTGTACTCAGTATCTTCCCTTGATAGCTTTGCTTGAGACTTTCTGAGTTTGACCTGTTGCTTGACAACGGTAGCTGTCGTGACAGACTGGCTACCATGGCCGCTCTTGAGAGGCCCTGCGCCTTGATTTGATTTCATAAGCGCCCCAAGATCTTCAGTTATCTTCCGAAGTCCAGAGGAGTGGTCTAACAAAGGCTCTATGGCTTCGAGAAGACCCTGTAGACTGGCGGAATCCTGCTCTCTGATAGTAGATAATATCTGCTCCACCACTATAGAATTTTGCAGTTCGCCAGCAAGAGCAAGAACAGCTAACTCTGCGATACTAACTTCGTTCGAGATCTTGAGGAAGCTTTTAATAGCAGCAACGGCTCTAACTGATTGGAACAGCTCCTGCATCTTTTCCTGGCTTGCCTGCAGACTTCTCTGTGTTTCTTCAAGGAGGAGTGCATCCTCGTTGAGCAAGTTGCGTATCTGGGTAGTATTACCACTCTCAAGCAGATCTTCACAGAGTCTACATAACGTCAGTTAGAAGAAAGAAGATTGAGCTTACCACACTACTTACTTGCGGAAAGAGGGTAGATTTCTGATTGACTGGCAAATTTCGCTCTGCTGTATAACTGGAGGGAGGCTTTCCGAGAGGAGAACCGACAAGGGATTTGCGAAGAAATGAGACATGTATGCGTACTAGATATCAGGAAGAGTCAGCAAACTACACGTGGTAGTTATTTGCGAAATATCATACCTTCACCATACGACCAAAGGTCTCAGGGCTCTGGAAATAATTCCCTGATCTTTCCAGTAAAACCTTGCTAACTTGCGGACCCAGCCACATCCTGCTATCCCTATTCGTCTGCACTGATTCGTATAGGCGATGGATGGAATATCCGACGTCGCTGATTTCGAAATGCTTGCCTCGAAGTAAAGAGATAGTTGACCGAGGAAGTCTTTCTTCGAACAACTCGAAAGATGTTGACACTCCAAAAAGCAAAATGAAAGGTATTCGGTCCAACCATGAACTGAGACATGCGTTAGCTCCGACAAGAGAAGCGTACCGTCAGCCACACCTTAACAAAGATAAGAGATCCGATAACAGCCTTGGATCGAAGGCTTCGCTATCTCGAAAAGCAACTGCCAGTTTTCGGACCCGTTGCCTTTTTACACAACCGTGCAGAACTTCGAGGTCATAGCTCAGGAGCCGAGGGCCCTAGATGGAACGTCAGTGTAGCTCTATCTACTAATAGAAATGTGTACATACGTCACTTTGGGCCGAGAGCTCTTGATAGCCCTCATTGCCTTCGAAAATAGACACGCCTGCCCTTATGATATTTTTCAGAGCTGTTTTTAAGTTCGGTGCATCCTCTGGTTCTAGAACCACCACTCCGCCTTCCTTACTGGTGGTGAGTCGGCTATGAATCCTGTCCAAAAGCCTACCAAAAGAAGAGACATTGGAACCGATATTGATCAATGCTGTCGGTATATAACTGTGGTTTCTAAGTACATCAGCATAAACATGTAGATCCGATAAGGCGCAGAGACGTACGTTTCGGGGATAACACCCTCAATGAATGATGACATCTCATGTAAGATTTGAGCGTCAAGTTCCTCAAGGACTCTCTATTTGACCGTTAGATTATAACACAAGCTTATACAGTGTTACCATATGTTGCTCACCTTGATCTCTTCTTCCTGTCGCGACCAGAGCTGCTGGAAGGTGCTATGTCTCAATTGCACAAGACCAGAAGGTTCCTTTCCATTGAGGAGAGAAACAAACGGCAGCCCTTCATTTTCCGGAACATTCTTCTTTTCCTTAGAGACTTTACGTCTTTTAGATGACCGCTCCTCGGAAGCTTCTGCTGTTTTTGCAGGCTTGTAGATGTACACTCCCTTTGTTTCATTAATTTTCCTTCTTAAAGGTCGAATGAGCTGACTGTACCTGACTAGAAGTGTCCCTTGCTGTTCCTAATGGAAACGTCTCATGCAGTTCGACATCCATGGCTGTAACTGATGCTTCATCTTTCACATTATCGATCTTGTTCTCCTACTTTAACATCTCAGCGTGGCGGAACCGCGTCGCGCTCCACTAAGCCTAAAAGGGATAAATTCATCCGACTCCGAGTTCCTATCGGGACGGATTGAGTGAAAATTATCTGAAGGCTTTCTTTTTTATTTAGAGCTTCTATATTTGACAGTATTTTACTGATGACTTGAAAGGGCTTCTCCTTCATGCTCCGTCAGGCTATTCAGGGAGCTCGGTGGTCTCAGCATGCGATTCCCAAGAGTTTGTTAACATCATCGAATCTTCGATCTCCGCGGCGGACATTCTCCGCCGCAGCGTCGCGCTTCGTACAAAATGGCGACCCCAAGGACAAAGTCCGCTTCTTCGAACAGGATACACGGAGCAGTAAGCGGAGGGTGGAGGTAAATCCGGAGGCTGAGGAGAGCGCTGAAGCGCAGGAAGTGCAGAGTGAGCTCTCGAAACTGGAGCGGGAATTAGAGGTGCTCGAAGAAGGTCCCTATGGTCCCAATAGCCCGTTCATGAAAGAGCTTCCGGAAAATGATAGAGTGATCGCACTCAAGGCTCTTCGAGAGTACGATGCTCAAAAGGGCCAGAATGAGTCGAAAGTTGGTCTCAAAGAAGTGTTTGACGAAGAACTGGATGAGATGCTCAAAGAGGAGTTTGAAGGCTTAGCAAAAGAGGAAGAGGAGGACTGGGATCTGACGAAACCGATCGAACAGCCCCAGCGTTTACCTTCCAAAGGATCATCGGAATTTTCTCTCGAAGAAGGACAACACCCCTACGTCTCTCGGTTTTACGAATGTCTGAAAGACCTTTCCGAGGACAATCTGAGTGGTGCCCGCAAACAGGAGGAACTTTGGAAATGGTATCGGCGATGCAAGCAGGCTGTACCGTCCTTCTTGACTTCTATTCCGGACCGGACAATAAACATGTTATGGGGCTCCAAATCGTTAAGGGAGGTCCCAAACACCACCCGCGTGCATCGTCTGCAGATGCTAGTCAAAGATATGACATCTGTCGGACGGATGCCTTCTGCACATCAGATGCTAGTCTATATCGAATCATTATACGAGGATGGCAAAATCGATGAGGCTTTGGAGCTGTGGCGCGCACACCAAACGGACATTGGCCAAGGAAAGGAAGCCTTAGAGAATTATTGGAAACTCGGCGTGCGCCTGCTCTCAGCGCAAGGTGATCCTCAAAAAGCGCAAGATATGGCCTTGGCTTTTCTTGCGAACGACAGGTCTCGTCAACCCCGTATTCTCATCCCCGTCATAGACGCCTGGGGTAAACAACCCGGAGAGGCAGCCGCAGTCAAGGCATGGGCATTGTATTTGCAGCTGAAGACTTTTCTGGGTTCTGATATGACGATGGAGGACTACGATGCTATAAGTGTGGGCTTTCTCAAGTCTAACAGACTTGACCTCGCACTTGCTGTCTTCAAAGATATGATGGTGACCGGTCGATACCCGGATAATGATTCCACCGCGCTATACAAGGCCGCAGTTGGTCTCGTGGGTAATCTCCAAGCCTCCAGTATATCTGAGCAGGAAGTCAATAAGGTGTCGCTCTCTGCCCTGACGATATTGCCGCGGGCTTTTCAAAATAGATTCTTCTACGGCAGTTGGATGAAGAAGCTTATCGGCATGGGAGAAGTTGACTCTGCTGCTTTAGTTGTCGAACTAATGTATGAACGCGGTGTCAGGCCGGATCCCAAACACCTCAATGGTTTAATTGGGGCATGGCTTCGCGAAGGAAATGCCGGTGCAAGAGAGAAAGCCGAGAGGTTGGGATGGTCCATGATTCAGCGACGAATCGACATGGTCTGGTCTCGAACGTATCCAGACAAGTCTCCCGATGATATTTTGAAGCCATCTGTCTATAAAGGATCGGAAACAGCTCGTATTCCTCGCTTTATGCGGAGGACAGTTCCTCCAGCGACCATCGAGACGTTTTGCCTGCTGCTGCTGCACTACACCCGTCGTGAAGAAGAGGGCATGATCAAGTACCTGACGAAATGTCTTCGGGATGCCCAGATTCGCCCGAACTCATACTTCATGAATCACCTCCTGTATGACGAACTACGCAGGCAGGATATTCGTACTTTGTGGATGAAATATAAGGAAATGTCCGCTCATGTCAAACCAGATCTCGAGACATTTGCTTGCCTCTGGGACTGCGGAAAACTTCAGTATGACCGCTTCAAGGATGCCAACACGGGTTTCCCATCCGCCAGGGCCCTCTATGCTGAGATGATGCAGTGGTACGCGCAGCTCACGCCACACTGGAAGAATGTCGCCAAGGAGGAATTCTCCAAGGATCTCTATGACCAGATCACGCGCTGCTTTTGTCTCTCGAGAGATGCTCACGGTACACTTGTCGCTCTACACTCGATGAGAGACACATTTGGATTCTTCCCAGACGACGACACAGCTCACCTTCTGGTCTTGCAGGTCGCCCGAATGGCCGGTGTACCCGCAGGAACGCCTAGACGTCGGCTCCGCAGACTCTATGACAATCCTCGCAGTAAAGAAAACATAGCGCATGTTAAAAGACTACTCGAAATTCTGAGTGAGCGGAAGATATCTGATCTGCAGGCCCAAGGCCTCGATGTCGAGCATCTCGAAAACACCGAGAAGCAGCAGTTGCAACTTGAGATCATGGCCGAATTACTACGAATTGTGATCGGCCGAGCGGAGCCCGATTCTACTCCTGCTAAGATTGAGGATCAGCTTGCTGCTGTGGCGACAGAGATGCATGTTCCTGATATTGACCTTGGTTCGCCTTTGACTGGGGATTCGTTGGTGTAGCTTCACGACCATACTGGGGAAATGACTGGATTTAGACAAAATAGATAGATATAGCTCTTGTACGATTACAAAACGGTAGCCCCATTGTAACTATATATGACCAATCTTCCTAAGAGGGTTTCCTTTTGTCATTTAATTCTGGGCTCATAAAAAAAAGGCGTAATTCCCCAGATTAGTGTTTCAATCATGGGAAACGTCCCAAATATATTATTGACACATAAGTCAACACATCACGACTTTCTCTAGAGACCTGCAGCTATAAAGACTTGAAGGAACGCCATGAACTCCACAGTAAGGTCGACCTAGCCCCGGAAATAAACCTCCAAAAGCACTCTGTGCGTTTTATGCAGATGCGGGGGATCAAACCGGCTGCCTTTCTAATTAGCTCATTTCCTTCTATCACCCAGTCCCGAGACACACAAACACAGTCATACGGTAGAATCAGCAAGGGAAAACCTGACAGTCGATATGGTTTCATTTCTTGCCCTTCTTTTTCTTCTTGCCACCTCCGGGACTCCCTGCATCAGGAGTTGCAGGTCCGCCTGCCTCTACTAAGACAGCGTCATCGTCACTTGCTGTGGCAGAGACAGCAGGTTCGGGGTTCTTGATGGCAGACGTTGTTGGTGCGGATGAAGGAATGGAGCCGCTTTTGCTAGCCGCCTCCTCATCCAGTTCCTTCATAAATACCTCCTGAATATTGGCTCTCTTGCGGTCCCACCACTCCCGCTCGTCCTTTGTCTTGGATTGCATGTTCTGGATACGCCGACGGAAAATGTCATTGTTAATCATTTCATTTGCGGACTGGAAGATCGATTGGCCCCAACCGGGGACATAGGCATTGGCCTATAACATGACGGGTACCAATCAGTAACTTAATCATGGAAGATTGAGAAGAAACTCAAGAAAGCAGGATCAGAAGCGAGGAAAGGAGGTACAGTATACAACTTACCTCGGTGACGACATCGCGAACTTCATCCTCCATCTCCTTTTCCGCCCTCACAAAGCGTTGCCATAGGTCATCGCCAACGCTACCCCGTTGTAGCAACATAGCCAGCGCCTGCTTCTGACTCCGGATGGCCATAACACGGTTGATATCCTCGGCGGCGCGTCGCAGAAGTGCAGCCTTAAGCACAGTCTCCGGAACTGCAGGTGCTTTCTTCTCTTTCGCTGAAACAGGGGGCTCAAGATGAAGAAGAGAGTAGTATATGTCTCGTTGAAGGTGAGGCGGAAACCATGGTTCGAGAGAAGATGCTTTGACTATAGCACGTAAATCATTAGACAGTCTGAGGTACCAAAATAGGGACTTTTTTTTTTTTGGAGACGCGACGAACCTGCTTTTCTTTTTCGGTACAGTGAAGAAAATGTCGCTAATGAGCCGACGAGGATGGCCAGATAGGCCACAGGGACCGCAAGACTGATCCAGTCCACCATGTTGCCAGCTCTGTGTATGTATGTCCGAAACTAGGGTACTGAATAACGAGGTGAGAAACCGAATTTTAGTCGCGAGTGGCGGTCATAGTATTACCAGGAACCCAGGCTGCAGAGAGAAAAATATTATAGAGAAAAATCTCCTACTCCCAATGTAGAGCAATTCAGAAGGCGACAGAGTAGAAAAGGTGGCCGGAGATGTTGGCGGGAAAGGCCAGCCTGGTGTTTGGCGGTCACATGTCAGCTTCCGCCAGAATTAATTATCTCTCCGCTTTTAACTACAAAAAAACACTAGATTCATTGAGAATTACACAACATCCAATATGTATTAGTTAGTTAGTTGATCGTTGCTTATTCAAATCTTTCGATGGATTTTTACAGGCGCTAGAAGAACCTCATAGCTGCAGGTGGGAGGTCCGAGGGGAATAACATTAATACAGCAATCAACCAGCCAGAAGTCAAAAGAAAGAAGAGAAAAATAAAAGCAAAGAAAATGACGACCACCGATCCTCCACTGGGTCATCTCTTGATTCAGATTGCCACAGATCCTGTTTTCCCAAAGAAGAAAAAGAAAAAAGTAAAAAGAAAGGAGTCGCGGGCGTTTGACGCTTAATAAAAAGAAAGCCCCCATAAGAGAGGGCATCTACCATGACCAACGTATATTATCTGCTTCACTCGCGGAGTCTAGACATCGCCGTCTGCTCTCTGGTCTCCTGGCTGATGGACCCGAACTCTTGCGCCTGCATGTCATCGAGGATTTCATTGAACGTGTCCCTGACTGCGCCAGCGACCTTCGTCCGATTCCACTCGCTGCGCATCCTCCATATACAATCCATAAGACCAGTGTTGATCTGTTCCAACTGTTCCACGGACAATCCGCTTGTTCGTTGCGTCAACTGCTTATGAAGTTGCTCAACAAAGTCATTGTCAATAATAAATTCAAAAGATGAATCTTCGTTGTTCAGTAAAGACTGGACGTTCGAAGGTTGCTGTGGCTGCTGTTTAGCAGGAGCATTGAAGAGAGGTACAGGGGGTTGTTGTGATCCATAGGGAGCCTTCAACTTGGACTGCTGCTGCTGGGACTGCGGCGACTGACTTCCGTTGGGCACACCGTTCTGAGAGTAGGCGAACTCTGAGATACCCGTAAGCAGCGTATCCTCGCCAAATAGCCTGCTGTTCTCATCTTGCTGGGTATCTGGCAAATGTTCTTGGGATATCCGGTCTGGATATGAGGTAAGATCCGGATACTCCATACGATGTTGACTGCCTACGGCAGGGCTCTGGGTATGGTACGGAGGCCCAGTTGAGTGATCGGAAGTCCTCTTGTCAGATGTCGTCTGCGTGGTAGAGGCATCGTTGGCATAGTCACCTGGTTGCGATCCAGGCGCCATAGGAGTCATCGGTCCCTTCTGGGACAGACTAGACAGGCCCGATTGTCGTCTGATCAGCTGGGATGGCGCGGTGTGAGAATGAGGGGGTTTAGGTTGCGCAGAAGGCCCGAATGAACTATGCTGGGTATCATGTTCAGCAGAAGGAGCATCTTCTGAGTTAGTCATATAGACATCCCCGTCTCCTTCTCGTGAAGTAGACCCGTGGCTGGTAGCTGGGTTTACGCTGTCTTCATTGAGATCGGAACCACCACCTCGATGATAGCCGTTAGTGAAGCTCACAGTTGAAGGTCGCACCGGAGTTACTGGTCGCGCAGGAACATTTGGCTGCCCATTTGTAAAAGGTTCTCCCAAGACGACAGGTCCAGAAGAAAGGCTGGATTCCGTATTTCCATGGGGAACATTGTTAGCTGCTGCTGATGCCAGGGTGCCTCGAGCTGCTTCCTCGGCTCTTTTAGTTCGTTCCATTGCGATCTTCTCTCGTTCCAGTTCTCGAAGATAGACATTTTCACATTCTGCCACCAGTGCTGGGTCGGTCTGCTCAATAGTGCCGATATCGACTTCCACATTCGAGAGAAGTTCATTGGCTCTCAGCAGCCTCTCCTGATCTCCAAATTGCCTAGCATCTTTAGCCAAGCGTTTGATATCGGCCAAGAAGTCTTTCGGCCGTTTGTAGTATCCATTCGAAAGCCGCTTCTCGATTGTCACAATTTCGAGGTTGTAGTAGAATTTACCAGAAACAGTTTCTCGCAAACCTGGTACACCGTGCTTATCAAAGTCCTTCTCAAATGGCCGGAAGGTGGTCCGTTGCTCAATGGGCAAATCGCTTGTCACAATGTTGGGATCATCTTCTTCAAAAAGATACCGAATCTGAGACTCATCGATGACGCCAGTTCTAAACCTCTTGTACTTCTTAATCTGGTCCATGATAGGTTGGATCCTAATCTTGAGATAGTTCAGCGTCTGACGATCCTTCTTTTTCTGGGCCTTCAGTTGCTCTTTTGTAGGAGGCGGAGGAGCCTGAGGTGGAGGTGGTGGTGCGAGTTGTAAAGGCTCTAGCTTTCTCCTCCTTCGATTTTCGGGATCTGGGAATTCTGCTGGCGGAGTCTTCACATATTGAATGAGCTTCTCGAAGAATTCATGTCTTGCTGAATGTTCTGGAGCTCCCAGCCGATAAATGTTTTTCTTCGAGAAGCCGAAAAGGGTTTTCATTACACCAGGATCAACCTCTTCTCCTTCATCTTCCTCGAGAACTCCGAGAACTAGAACCGGATCCGTAGGTGGGACAGAGCGTAGTAGACCCAAGAACGTCGAGATCACCGTTTGCCCAACTGTATTGAACCAGGTTTGCACATTGGGGATGTAGATGACACTTGGCTTATGTCTCTTCACCTCCGTAAATAGCTGTACTACAGCTGCTTCAGGTGACCTTGTAGAGTCACTGATTAGTGTTGCTAGATCAAATGACTGGACATGGAGCCCCTCGAAATGGTGCAAGATGGCCGCTGCCAAGTACTGTTGACCCAATCCCTGAGCTCCTCGGACCAACAATCTAGGCCTGAAAATACGTGACCTCTCGAATTCTTGTTGCATCTGTTCCCTTTGGAAGCTCCCAGAGCTCTCGGCGTCCTCGAACTGCGCCTCCTCCAGCGCAGTGAGTCTTTTCCTTTGGGGCAGAGTGTCGGACAATAATTTCTTAATTTCGCTTAGAGGACGGCGCAGCAAAGGCTCAACGGCCTTGGGGAGCGGAGAAGCGCCAGACGAAGCAGATCTCTCCGACGAAGGGACAATTTTCTTGATGGACATCATGAAATCTTTAGGCGTAACTTCAATCGATTTCGGGTCTATCAAAAGCTTGTCCGTCGACTGATAGATCTGAGGATATCTTCTCTGCACCGCATTGAGGGCTGCTTCCGTGCAGAGTGCACGCAGATCCGCTCCTCCGTAGCCTTTCGTGATCTCTGCAAGTTCGTCCTTGATGTGGTCAGGAAGTGGTGGGTCCCACCCCTTTGTGTGGATATCTAGGATCGCCCGTCTGCCCTCTTTGTTGGGAAGTGGGAAATAGAATTCACGGTCGAAACGACCAGGTCGTCGAAGGGCTGGATCGATGGAATCCGGTCGATTCGTTGCACCAATAACGATAACCTGTCCACGTCCATCCATACCATCCATCAATGCCAACAAGGTCGAGACAATAGAAGCATGGATTTGCTCCTGTTTACTAGACCTAACCGGTGCCAGTCCTAAAGAATGTCAGCTTTACCTTGGAAAGTCTCTCGTAACGAATTTCACCATGTTAACTACTTACCATCGATTTCATCAAAGAAAATAATACTTGGTTGCGTCTTGCGAGCCTCCTCAAAAAGCAGGCGAAGTTGTCTTTCAGCCTCACCAACCCATTTACTAAGTGCATCCGCGCCCTTTCTCATATAAAAGGTGACCTTGCGTCCTTCTGAACTAACACTTGAAGCTAAAGCCCGCGCCAACAGCGTCTTACCCGTTCCAGGAGGACCATGGAATAGCACACCCCTAGGTGGAACAATATGGAATCGTTGGAAAATCTCAGGATACAGCAAGGGGAGGGTTACCATCTCCTTAAGCTGATCAATGTGCCCTTGCAAACCGCCAACGCTGTCAAAGTTGACATTGGGGTCCACACCTAAGGGGTCAGCATCAGCTAGCGCTTGCTTGTCCTTAATCTTTCCTAAATTCGCTGGAGTTCCTGACAGTCCCTGGCCGGCATCACCATGAGTCTGAGAGGCATTAAGCAATCCTGTTCCAACGCCATGTCCTGGAGCACCAATCCCTTTTGGTTGCTGCATGGTTTCATCGTCACTGCTATCGCTTTCAACTCCGCCAGTAGCTCCAGGTGCACCTGGTGGAGCTAAGACCGCAGCTGGTCCACCACCACCAAACGGACCATAAGTAGAGAAGAGAGTCCGCTGCCATGTGCCCCCGCCACCTCCACGACCACGACGAGAAGGGGACTCTGATGGCTCGTTTTCAGCTTCTTCGATGGGTAGTATAAGGTCGGGTCGGATGATTCTGTAATCAACGTCCTTTCTGCTCCGGCGTGGCTTCTCATAGATGATCTCAGGCTGCGCTTTTCGACGCGGCCGGTCGCCTTTCAGATTTTCCAATTCCTCAGCAAGTTCCTCCGCAATATCACCTCTAGCCTCAGAATGTCCGCGTGATTGTGATTTCCTTTTGCGGAGCCCAGGTCGCCGTCCACCAGCAGTATCATCTTCGTCATCTTGGTTTTTTGATGGAGAGCCACGCGACTTCCCTGATTCAGAAAGAAGATCGTCATCATTAGATTCATCCTCTTCGTTTGGTTCGAAATCGCTCTCATCGTCATCTCGTCTGCGTTGGCTGCTCCTTGGTGGCTTCTTACGACTGGAACGGGTTGGCCGTGATGTCTCCTTCTCCGACTGTGGTTCCTCGGTCTGTCGATTGGGCCTAGTCCGCCTTCTTGTAGTAGGGCCTTCATCATCCTCATCATCCTCTTCTTCTCCTTCTTCCTTTGCATCACCATTTTCAGATTCGGGCACAAATCCTGTATCGCCCCCCATCTCGACATCCTTCTCTTCTTCCTTTTTGGAAGATGATGGGCCTTCCTCGAAGTCACCCTGAGGATCACTTTCCATAATCTCTAGCTGAGAATTTTTGGGCCCGTGCTCCACAGCTTCTTCTTGGTCCTCCGCAATAACACTCTGTGTCCGAACACTCTTGGCCCCTCGCCGGGGCCGAGCTGTCTGCGCCTCAGGGCTACGGGTACCTCGTTCAACAGTCTCCACATGTCGGCCAGAATTTGTAAGTGCATATATATCTTCAGATTGGTCGCGATTGTGGCGAGTAGTGCGCCTGGAAGTCTGGACGGACTCCGACCCAAGTTGCGACTTGAGCGCTTTTCCAACTTTTAAAGTAATCACATTACTGCGCTTCGGGCGCGGCGGAGCTTTTGCCGCAGTGCCTTCTTCTTCTTCTTCATCCTCATTCTCGGCGTCCTCCTCCCCATCCTCGAAGCTACTTGATTCGCCTTCGTTGTAAACCGGACGATTTCTAGCAGCCCGCCGACGAGGTACACCTTTTGCGTTTCTCTCAACATTTTCGCCCTCTTCATCCTCCGACTCCGGAGAAGAAAGTTCATCGTCCTCACTGAGCGAATCATCGTCTGATATGATATCGTCATCGGAGTCGCGCCGTCTCCTCTTCTTGACTGGCTTTGCTTTCTTTTTGGATTTCGACCTCGCAGACCGGGTAGGGCGCGTCAGGTGGTCGCTGTAATCATCATCATCAGAATCTGACTTGTTGGCAATTTCTTCAATTGAGCGCTTGATGCGAGCCATGTCCGATGTGGAGGTGTTTTCGTGGGGTTCCTTCTGATATGTAGGTTAGAAACTGCGCAGACAGACACAACGGGTAATGCGACTCGAAAAGCAGAATCCAACTACTGCAGCGAAATGAACAGGGATAAGAGACTTACAAATAGCACAACAAGGCAGAATCAGTAGAGAAACCCAGACAGTGTATTGTGAGATAAGACACCCCCTCTCTTGTCACGCCAACAGCAACGTCCTATAAACCCCAGATGCAACCAGGACGCGATACCACTCAAGCGATCACTGTCGCTGACAACGCCCTACCACAGAACAAGCTAATCGCAATGACCGGGTTCAACAGCTAGAGCTCGCTGCAGAGCGACAGGTAGCCACTAGCACGATGCAAAGTTCATCCAATATACGGGCACCGGTTTCACCAAAAGATTGACACTAGACAATAAACTCCAGGGTAGCAAAGGGAAGGGTATCGCGTGGAGTTCGCCGTCGACCTGGGATGCGGTTGTTATCGAAGGGCAGGGCGAGTGAGACTCGCGGCGCTTTTGCTGTTCCACCCCAGCCACACACTACCGAGGAACAGCCGCTTGCCGCGCCACATCCATGCCTATTCCGGTTTAGCGTTGACACTTCACACCACCAGAGACACCCGATTCAGCGAGGGCACGTGCCATGCTCCCCTTGATTCTCCACGCACTACTGCGATCATCTTCAACAGCGTCGTTTGCACGTCTTTTGGCATGATGTCGATGCTTCTCAGGCCCATATAGGACCATCTCTGATAGCTGTAAATATGTTTTGTCCACATATCTGCACATTCTCACATCAATTGGATCCTATTTTGGACAGTTTTCGGGGACTTACCAGCTAGAATTTTGAAGCTCTTTTGCGTGTCAATGTGAGAATTTTTTGATGTCAGGAACAGCATCGCGGCTATAAATAAGTAAAAGAAGCTTATCGGCCTTTGGGTTCCCCCCGCATGGCTGTCACCGTGTCTTAACTGAACGCCCCTCATCTCCGTCTCTGGTTTAGTTATCATGTGACTGATGAGTCAGCACCGTTTTCCACCTAACTAGTTATGTACGGGAGCAAGGCTTCCTATCCTCGCACCAAAACTACGGAGTTGGAGAGGAATTGAATGATCTGAAAATCTATCCAGACCTGTGTAGTGTGAGGAGATATCAGACGGTGTGCTAGATCAATCATTGCATCAGTTGAGATGCTACCCCGTCAAGTCATCTTGCAGCGATCAGCTGCCGCCTCCCGATCACAATTGCGCCTCTCTCATATATACAGGAATAGTCCTCTCCGCTATTCCAGAACGTTTACAGCCTCCTCTCGTTGCAATTCATCTGAAGGCTCCAGTTCGATAAGGGATGGTGTGAGTGGTTTTTCCTGTTCTCCCTGCATAAGCTGGTTTTATTTATTTTGACCCCATATCTAGCTTGCGGCCTTTGGCGCTTTCAGTCGCCCCTTCGCGAAGGTCTTCTTAGGTGCCATCTTCACTTATCAGGTCATCTACTGGACCTGGCTTAAACTGGAAACTGACGAATCTAAACTCGAAAAGAATGGTACGTCTTTTTACCTGACAGCCGAGCAATTACCGCACCCCAGTGCCACTTTCTTTTCCAATGAGGTTCAAATCCCCCTGATTCTGGCTAATTCAGCATAGGCGAGATTAGTGAATTGGAGAAAAGGGCAAGAGAAATGATCTCGACGCGGAAATGAGCCTGTATTTTGGGACTGAAGTGTGGTTTATGAAACTTATACTTGCGCATCTGGCTTTATTTTGTACAGTAGACTCGTAGTTTTGACTGTATTAGTAACCGTTTCGAGCACCCAGATTATTATCATCCATCCAGCTTTTCCTGATCTCCCATGACGCCGCAAACATCCCTGACCTTAGAGCTACAAGTAACCAAGCCCAGCTCCGCTGATAGCTTCCAAGTCTGCTCTGATTTCCCATTCATCCGCGCCCACACGCGCCGCGATTTCCATTTTCCGCTGTCTTCCTAGGTCCAGCCATCGGTGCAGGAGAGTTCCATCAATCATGCCACGACCGCCGATGCCGTCGCTCTCTATCGCCCGATATGCGCGCGGATTAAGTCCGCACGGATGCTCGAGACTGTTGATCAATTGTGATTGCAAAGCTGACAGGCGCCTGTACGACTCTTCGGAAACCGATGTCACAAGAGCTATCAACCCGGTTTGGGTGGTAATCAACACTTGATGTTTCGGGACATAGAGGTCTATATCCATTTCATCCGAATTCGACATCGCAACTTCCGTAGACACCACCGTACGGGGCAATAGTGTCATGGTCGACGCGAAATGACCCATATGGAAGCTGCTGCGGTCTAGAAGTCGATCTCCGTTGGACGACTTGGGATCTGAGAAGTACAGAGTGAGTATTCGAGATTCACCAGATAAGATGACTCATATAAATATAACCTACCTTCCGGGTCATATTGCAAGACATGCAGATTGCAATCGCTGTCTGCAACTAGGATGTACAGTTTGTTTCCATCTGGAAGGAATTCTGCTGCAACAACCTCCAGGTAGTCCATGTCCTTCCCGAACAATGTCATCTTATACGGATCCTCCTATTATCAAAGCAGTTAGCAATAATGTAACCAACGCATTATCAGTCTTTAAAGCCAGTGAAAGCTGAGACGAGAGAAGGTAGATGAGGATTCTGTTAGCGATAGGGAATGTTGGGGTTATTACCGAGTATCCTGTAAACCATAAGCCTTTCAAGGCGTCTCCCAAAATACACAACCCTGTACCATTGAGCTCTTTCACAACGTTTACGTAGCATTGCATGTCCATAAAGGCAACAGGAAGCAGGCTTCCGTCTTCTTTGAGTCCTCTCACCATGCACTTTTGCCCTTGAGCGACTATCAAAAAGCCTTGACCTCCAATCCCTGACAGGGCAGTCACAGCTCCCTTTACCGGTTCCTTTCCCACCAGTTTCAACTTGCGGTTTGCCTCTGGTCTCTCTGGGTCCGGCACAACTTCAATGACGTCAAACACATACACACATCCTCGAGAAGCAATGTCCTCTCCCCGGGCGAAAGCTGTTCCGACCACTACAAGGTCTTTACGCTCATGAGTGTGCTCAGAAACCTCGAGGTTGATATTTTTGACCGCCATGACACGTTCTGCTGGACTGAAAGGATAGCTATTACCCGCATCGAGTTAGATAAGCAACACGATTTCGATACGGACCGCTTACCTATCTATAATGGACCATGTCTTTGGGCTTATTATCTTGACGGAACTCTGATCGATCTGTGGGAGGAAAGAAATGACTAATGCGCAGTTAATGACTTGCCGTTTTATCAAGCAGCCATCAAACGAACCTTCGTTGCGCCATTCAGTATGCACCTCGTCATCATCGGGCAGTTTGAAGTCTGATTTATGACTCGTTCCGAGAATGTACGTCTCAGAGGAGGACGAGTACGCCAGATGATCAATCTCTTCTCTTATTTGAATCTTGCGCATTGTCCATGGGAAATGATATTGTGTATCAAGGGGTAATTGACATAACCTGACGATATTCTGCTAGTTGTTAGCCTGCCAAGTAGGTTTAAGCGATGCTGTTAGGCGCACTCACGTTGGAGTCGAGGTACATAAAGCCCCCATCACCTTTAGCAATATCAAGACTACTAAGACCCCGGATATAATCTCCTCTCAGGCGTATAATATGTGGTGTAGTGACCGCGGTCTTGAAGATGAAGCTAGGAGAAGCGCCAGGCATAAATACCACGCTAAAGCCAGAAATATCAGACAATGAACGCAGGGGTCTTGGTCGGAGCTGCATATCTGCACTTGATTTCGTCGCGGCTTCGGAAGGAATTCTCGATAAAACGTGATTAGACTCCTTTAGGAAATGCAAGTCTCTGGCAGTGGTTGCACCATTATTGGTACTAGGCATAAATGGCCTGTAAATGACAAGGTCATCGCTTCCCGTTCGCACCTGTCTCTAAATTAGATCACAAACATAGAAAAACACCTGAAAACATACTATTAGATAAGGAAATTTGCTCCACGTGTCTCCGAGGTCAGCCACGTAGATTTCTGTCAAAGTCTCTCGGGTAGATGACCTCCTAGGCGGAGGTTCAGTCGATAGAATGGGAAGCAGTGAGTCGACGCCTTCAATGACGGATAATAACTGGAGACTGGGAAACTGGAATATCTGATTGAGACTGTTAGTTCGCATTCTGTGACTTCTCCTTTCAGAGACCAAGTAGAGAGAAAGACGGAATCCTTACAAAAAGCTTGCATTCAGCACTTAACGCAAATAAAACAAAGCTGTTTGCGCTTTCCACTGATGATGTTGGCGAGAAAAAGGATGATTTGTCGTCATAAAGACAGCACGATAGCCATCTTCCAGAGCTGATTTCTTCTGGAAGGGCAACTTCGTCCAAATCACCGCTTGCATCCGCTTGTAGAACCAGTACCGTGGAATCGTCCCGCAATATGACTAGATATGGATCAGCGAAGCTTGCAGCCACAACTACACGTTCGTCACTGGTATCCTCATCCCAGACAGGATAAATTTGGGCCAAGCCGAGATCTGGTCTATTAGCATTGGTGATCAGGAAGCACGGTGAAAAGCGGCCGAGTACTCACTTGTATCATAGCTCCTGACCTCGCTTTTCAACACTTGGACGACTCGCGTTCCACTCGCTAACGTGCCTACATCGATCGTGCAGTCTTGATTGGGGTTGAACTCGGGAGCCTTGAAAGGTTCAAGGTTGGTACCACTCAAAGCATATACTAGTGATTCCTCTTTTTCGCTAGATTCTGCCTTCGAGAGAATCACATAGCGACTGACTCCATTCTCTTTGGGCCCATTCAGATTATTGGAAGTTGTTCCATGGACATTCGCGGTCACCGACCAAAGACATTCAATGTGATCGACTTCAAGAGAACCGATTACATGAGGGTCAATCTCACGCTTCAGGACAACAAGGCCACTGCTTCGGCCTGAACCATGAGAAGCCACTAGTTCTAGTTCTGCCGATGGAATACGGTCAACAGGCGTGCTCGCGCTATACGTTGACTGTGGTTTTCCCAACGCTACGTCCCTCAAGGGCCCAATGTTGGGAAGCTTATCGTGAAGCCGAAAAGTATATGCTCCGGCAAACGAACTCTCGTGTGCTGACTGGAGGTCCTGTAGAGATCCGCCGGGCGTTGTGGAATATAGATCATCCTCGTAAGTGTAATCTCCGTCTTCATCATCGTCCGTGTCTGAGATCTCGGCTGAGTCATCTGTGCTCTGTCTCTTGAGCATGCGCGACTTCGTGGATGATGCATTAGCCCAGCTTAGAAGTACCGAATCAGCATCTTCACTTCCAAGAAATACCCTGTTATGCCCGAGAGTTGCTGAGCAAGATGGAGCAGCTTCAAGAATACTGCCTCCAACATTGGGCGAAATAGGACGAACCGATAGGCCGGATACTGATCTCCCGTCCAGTTTAAAGCTCAAAAGAATCATATCACCACTGGAGAGCACCAAAACAAGATCACCCTTGGCCATATCTAGCTGCTCAACGTGGCAACCTTCCAAACGAAGGGCTAGATCTGACTGATCTGCCATTGAAAATGTCGACACTTGTCTTGCAAATTCATTGACCCCAACAGCATTAGTTTTTCCGGCCTGGTCAACGTGCACGAGTTCGTTCGATCCGATGAGCAACGCTCCACCGACAGGAGAGGGGAGAGCGACCACTTTGAACAAGTCGCTGGGAAGTCGAGCAACTGAAAGTAGAGTCGTAGAGGCTCGTTGTTCCAGATCAAGCGTGAAAACAGCGTAGAAGACAGCGTCTCTTCGTTCGTGCAATAGTGCATTGGAAGTAGCCACTTGCGAATACAGTATTCCAAATGTCGGTTCTCTGTACTCATACAGGAACGCCAGACTAATAGGGTGGAGCAGAGATGGTTCCAATGCAGTGAGGGGCAAAACGAAGGATGGACCGTACGGAGTCCGGTATATTTGTGGTTCCTTGTTTCCAATCTCTGAGGCATCCGCCATCTCTTGTTCGCCATCAAGGCTAGGGTCATAGTCATCCATCACCAGGTCATCACCGGGCTGGTGGAACGGTACGATAGCCAAGTTACGAATGCCGAAGTTCAAAATCGCGCATCTGCTAGTAGGATCCACGGTGAGGTGGCTTTCACAGCTGCTCAAATCCGGAACCCAGGGGCTACGGGTCAGATCCTCCTTTTCGTAATAGTGAATTGAGATAGTAGAAATTCCATGGCGTTCAGGATCCCATTCAATCAAACTCAGTTTCGCATTGCGGAAAGCCATCAGTATTGCTTCTCCTCCACTCTTCGAGTTGAGGATCTTCACACGACTCATGTCGGTTACTGTTCCAGATAGAGGGTACTCGGCCACCAATACCAGCTTCGTATTCTGAAGCCGGTCTGACCGACGCGCTTTATCTTCTGTCTTCCCATTCTCTCCAGAAATAACATCAATCAAGGAAAATATTTGCAACAGTGAGGTCTTTACCACCACTAGATTGTTGGCGGTAGCTGAGAGAAATGGAACCGACAGAGCATTAGTGACCCCGGAAGGGGGTAATAACTCTGTATAACACTGCATACTTCAGTTATTGCAGAATGAATTAGTAGTACCCCAGATCCAAATTGGCAATTTACCAATTAGATAACGAGAGACATTGCGAAGGATGCAGTTGGAATTGGGAATGATTCCGGAGAGCTCAAAGCCCAGGGTTCGCTGAGAACAAACCTTCGGAGCTTCAAAGCTCGAAACAACGGGTCCGAGCTTCAATATCAACCCCGATGTGGAATAGCGCCCGAAGATAACAACACGCGTCACGTGGTTATCCAGTTGTCTCACGCGGATCATGACGCGATGACGACTGACAAAAGACATGAAATGCCTGGATAGCTACCCAAGGATCAGATCAATACCATTGCAGAACAACTGCATGTGGACAGGACTATTGTATTCATATTTTCGTTCTAGAGATTAGCTCCATCCTTGCTGTGTAATTCACCAGTCTTTCTCATTTGGTACTAACTAGATCCCATACGATGCCTGCTTAGCAGGCAGCTAAAGACATGGCACTCCTTCAGTCTTCTCTAATCTGGATCGGATATGCGATTGTCATATCTATCTTGATTGCAGCCGTCTCTATCTTCATTTACGTCTATCAATCTCCCCGAGATCGCTCCCCATCCGTCACAGTGGTCTGCATTTTCACGATCACAGCCCTGCTTGCAACTGTTCTGCTATTGCCGGTCGACGTCGCCTTAGTGTCCTCGACAACATCTTCTAAGTATGGGAAACGAAAAGACTGGGCTACCCAGGATGAGGTCGACAAGATCACCTTCTCCCTAACAATCATCTACTACTCGCTCTATTCCTTGGATCTTCTGCTCTGCCTGCTGGTGGTGCCGTTCACGTACTTCTGGTATGAGGAATACGACGAGGTCGCCGCATTAGAGGGCGAACAATCCTTTGGACAACGCTTCTGGGGTGCTCTGAAGTATACAACCGCATTTATCATCGTGGTCATCGTGCTCTTACTCGTCGGGTTCTTCGTTCCCATCTCAAGGGAGAATGGCGGCGGCCATGATCTCGACTTCCTTCGAAAATTGTTACTTGAAAATCGTAAGTGCATCCCATCAAGGCGGTTTCAGGCATGTGTAAGGGAGTTACTAATCCTGATACAATGCTGCAGATGGCGAGCGGGCCCTCATGTTCGCTCTCGGCGCACTAACCACTGTCGGGATATGTATCTATGTCCTTTACACTTCTTCGGGCCTTGCTTTTCTTCCAATATCCCTTATAAAGACGACGCCGTCGATATCCAGCCCTTCGTTTAGAGCAAGTACGATTTCACAGCTGGAAATGAACCGTGAGCGCCAGCGCCAGCTAGAAGGCCGCTGCGCGGGCAACCCTGACAACCTACCGTCCAAGGACCGTAGGGAGCTTGACGCTCTGGTTCGAGAAGAGAGGACGCTAATACGGCGCCAGCGCCTCATCGATGAGGCTCAAGCAGCTGGTAAGAGCTGGATTATGCGGGTGTGGGTGAAGATCGAAACAGTTCTCAGACCTTTCAAGCTTCTCGGCGGAATAATCCTTCTTCTCATTGCATTATTGATATGGGTATCCATGCTTCTTACCGCGATTGATAAGGCCAAGAACTCTTTTTGCAAGCAGCGATGTGGGTACATCCTTGGTAACGTGAACATCTTCAATCCGATCAACTGGATCTTCGTTGAGACTGCGAAAGTATTCCCTGTTGACTATGTCATTTTTTCCATACTTGTATTACTCTTCTTCAGCAGTTCTGTTGTCGGAATCGCCACTGTCGGCATACGATTTCTGTGGATCAGAATTTTCCAGATCCGAAGAGGTCATACATCCCCGCAGGCTCTTCTTATTAGCACGATGATGTTGACGTTAATAACGCTGGCTCTGAACTACTCTATTACAACGATCGTCGCCCCTCAATATGCGACATTTGGACCGCAGACATTCTGTGATCGCGCTTCGGGGTATCTCGGAGGACAACCTGACTGCAAAGACAACAAGCATTTGATCAAGCCTTGTTCTGAGATAGCGGATAATCCATCTGCGAAAGCTGTCTGCACGCCTAGTGTAGTCAGCACTATTTTCAATCGCGTGACAACTAATTTCCCCTTCTTCGGGGTCGTCTTTTTTTGGGCTCAATTTGCTTTCCTTGGTAAGTCTTTCACTCGTCTTTCCCTTGTCCATGGTCCTTTGATTGTTGGAAATGGGATTAATTGTTGTCACGTTTAGGAATTTATCTGATTGTCTTCATCACTGTGCTCTTCCGTTCACCGAGGCTGTCCGAAGACCAAATTGATGAGGATGCCCAGGAAGCAGAAGAGGAAGGACTATTAGCCCGGACTAGCAGACGCTCCAATCAAGCTTTTTGAGAGGTAATCGGTGCGCGAGAGGTGGAAAAATGAATTTCTTTGGCGCAACTCACTAAATATCTACTCGACTCAACTTACCGCTGGAAGGGAAGGCGGAAGGGGAGAGACAATGAATAACATGACCATGACATGCATGTCTAGATGCTTATGTTCTGCGTGAATTCTGCAATCCAGCCTTGGATACCATCCCTGTTTCTTCTATATTTGCCAGTATTCCAAAATACCATCTGCATTGATTCCATATGTATCTAGGGACGACTTCCCAACAGTAACGGCTAGTGCCATCTAAGGATATTGGAGGTTTAATTGATATAGACAACATGTGCATCGCTTTCTGTGGGGGTAATGACATGGTCTGTGACTTTGTCAAAGCTGTTATCCTTAGTTGAGGGCATGTGAATCTGGAGGTGCAGCGAAGGATTTGAAAATTTTTGGTTCTAGGTAGTAAAATTATGCATCGTAGGACATATCCTCAATGACCTAAGCTGTAAAGGGAAACTCTCCATGCATTGTTTCTCCCTCCAGAAGGATAGGACATGTTCGAGCTTCACCAGAGTTCGACATAATACGATCCGAAATCTCTGAACGGGCTCTTCCAGATCCGATCCGCTAACAGGAAGGAAGCCCATCAAATCCGTATTTCAGTCGTGCTCAGTAACGCCGATATCTGGAGGTTCCGAATCCCACTCTTGCCAGCACTTTGTTAGCGTACTTGCAGCTAAGCGAATTTGACGTCTTTAGCTAGAGATAGGTGTTTTTCAACAATCAACAGACCAAACTTGGCTCTGAGGAAGCAGATATGAGTGATATACCGTGATTGGAGGACGTTCAGAGCTCGGTATCATCAAGTCCTCGACGTCATAAAACCGTGATTGGCCTTCAAGATTGTCAAGAAGAGGATATGCCTCTTGCGTTCACTTCATCCCTCAAGTAGAGCAAGGGCACTTTCAAATGCCTTAACGACATTTGCGTCTATATTGGATGTAATCAGTACAGAATATCATCTACGGTAGCCGCATACGGTCCTTACAATGCTTCTTCTTGTCTTCTAGCTTCGTTTCAGAGCTCTGCACATGTTGCATACGTGTCTTGAATCTGTCATATGGTTAGCCACTAGGCTCACTTTCAAAATAAACGGATGCGCATATCAAACCTCTTAAAGGCCCGATCTTCATCATAAGAGACTGCAACCTGTGACCATATCATGAATACCTGATTCCTATGTCAGCTGAAACGAATATTTCATGCATTATTCTTTTATTTGATGACAGGTTATTTTATGTACCTCGAGCAGCTTCGCTGTTTGGTCCCGTAGTGCTTGCTCGGCTTGGGCATGCGTCTCCATTGCATCCGAAAACTTTTCCTGGAGAGTCTCCCAACTACATTCATGCAAGTTCTCAATGGTATCCGCTAGGTCAAAACATTCTTTCTGTATACCAGCAGTTGTTTCTGTGGCAGTTTTGGAGACATCTTTCGGTGATGAGTGCTCGGAAATGTCATCTCGAAGGGAAATTTGCTCCTCCTCATCATGGCTACTAGAGCCTTCCATTTGCTCTACCGTTGCCCTTTGTATCACGACAATGTGTAGAGACCTAGCATCTACTGAACAGGCTGCACAGAGAATCTCAAGAACGAATTAAGGGTTTGGTGCTGGTCGCGAGAGCTTGGCAGGATACCGTTGCTGTTACACCGACTAGTCGTCTCGCTACTGCCAGATTCAATCAACAGTAGCTTCAGCCTTCTGGTCCCTGCACTGGGTGTTCAAGATAGTCCACGCGAACTAGTATAGTGAAACGCTAAGATATTAACCTGAATCTCAGCAACTGGCCCGATTCGGCGGGAGTTCTCCAGCGGGTACAACGTCAGGCTGTCAGGTGACGTTATCGGCGGACAATCAGTACCGTAAGTTACAGTCCGGGTGCCAGCTCGCCGTGGTTCCAAAATTCCTCAGCGTGATCCCAAATTCTGCCAATTCCTTCCACCTTTAAAACGCCCCACTGGGACCACACTGAGGATTTTCTTGGCATGTGCTCAGCATGGTTCCAACAATTAGTCTAATTCTTTTTAGACATCCAAACCATGCTGACCTATTTGGTATAGCGCACCACACAAATAATTTCCTCAGGTGGGGTATATCCCAAGCATATGCTGCCCATATAC
>JAPVCG010000075.1:85635-180180 GCA_029606305.1 Paecilomyces fulvus | reverse complement strand
TTTATATATATATATATATATATATATATATATATATATATATATATATATATATATTCATCCATTGTGTTGTAGTGAATAAAACTTATTGAGAGTAACATATTTAACTCTACTATTCACCCACCAAACAATGCATTTGCTATGTTTGCCTAGTTATATGCCTAGTTATATGCCTAGTATATAAAGTAGGCTTAGTGCATATCTCTTATATGGAGCTTATGCTCAGCATATGCTACATATACACTGAATACACACAGTAAATAAAATGAAATTACTACTTTTATAGAGATATATACTCAGTATATGCTAGGTATATGCTTAGCATATACTTAGATCAATTAGAGTGTTACCACTCTAGAATTCTTTCTAGCTATTCTATTGTACTGTTAGTTAGAAAAGGCTCAATAAAATACTCATTTGGTTCTTTCTCAATAATTTAAGTTTGTCTAGATCTTTTGTAAGCAGTTGATGTGGCCTGCTTATCACAGTACTTTGAGTAAAGCTTTATTGTATGTTGTATAATTTAGTGAGTTTAACTGAATAATAATAGCTAAGTCAAAAGTAGAGTCTAATCAGATTGCAATTCTTTTAATATTGTTTTTACTAACTCATAGTAAATAGTAAATAAAACAATATGATATTGAATATAAAAAATTAAATACATCTGCAGAGCAGAAATAAATGTTTTTATATATTTAGTTCTTTGTATACCATCTGATATACTCTTTGATATATTGCATATCTTTCTTGTATACTATATACTATATATCATGTAGTATACCATTTCTTGATTAGTATATTTTCTCATATACCACATTATGTAACTTGTCTGTCTTGCTTCAGTGCTGTGCTGTAAAGTCTCATCTTATCAGAATGTCACAGTTGTGCTTTTTCATAATTAGTCTGTAATATTACTTTCTCTCTTCAAGATCTTCATTTTTGAAGACATAATATAAATAAAGTGCTCACTCATGTTGCCATTATGACTTTAACTCTTTCTTGTAAGTAATGTTTTTTCTTTCTTTTGTCATGCCTTTTCACTTTGATTGTTATTAAAAGTATTGTCATCAAACTAACTTAATTCAACAATTTAATTATTCTGCTTCTGTGGCTTGCAACTGATGCTTTAGTTGTAATACTTCTTGCATTATGGACTTAAAAAATAGAAACTGTGCTGCTTGCACTCATTATAATTGCAAATGTAAAAAACAGTTTCATAGTGATCATAAATGAAATAAACTGTGTTGTTCTCAGAATAGAATTAAGTCAGACATTTGTGCCACAAATGCAGAACTTAAGCATTTTTAATTTCAGCTATTAGTGACTTTAGCTTGTCATTTTTGGCTTCATAAACAACAAAAGTTTCTAAAAGAGTGTGGTTCAAAAATGCTGAATCATAACACTATAGTCATAAATAAGTTAAATAAAGAGAATTCTTTATCAGCTAAGAATATTGCTAAGCTTAACTATCTTGCTGATGAAAGCAATTGTTAGTGTCAAAAGTTATTAACTACTTTTAGTAATTTTTTAATAAGTTAACTTTTTTGTAATCTGAGTCTCAGTTTCTGAACTTTCACTAGTCTTAATATTTCTTTATTAAATGTTGGCAATTTGTTAAATTCTTAATAGATTCTCAAGTGTTCTTTAAGATATTATATTTCTTTCACTTCACTAGATATTATGTTTATTTGTTAACTTTTTGTTTATTTAGAATTTTCTTAACTTTGTATTTTTTTTCTGTGGCTTCAATTTCTTTGTTTTACATCTGAGTGTTTTGTGGTGCTGGTTCCAATAATAAAATATGAAAAATTGAGTGTATTTTTATGCTGTCTAAAAGTTTCAATTTGTAGTTTATCAGTTTAATTTTCTCTTCAATAATAAATGATTTAATCTTCTTGCTGTCAAGTTTGCTGCTTAGTTGTTTTATTTTGATGTTTTTGTATATCAAATATACTTTCTTTCTTTTTTTTAAGTTAAGTCTCTTCTAATAAGTTTTATTGTAATATGCTGCCATTCTGAGATTCACAAATTCAATATCTTTTTGTAATTGTTTATGCAATGTTTATAGTTATGTAACTCTTTTTTCTACTTTGTGGTTGGTTTTTTTAATTTCTTTTAGTTCACTGCCAAATTCAAAATTATATTCAAAATTGATATAAAACAGTGTCTCTTTGGTTATCACATTGATTAAGTTGTTGTATGCAAATTGTGCTATGAGTAACAGTTTAATTTAATTACTCTAATTGTAATTTATATAATTCTGTAAATATTGCTCAATTGTCTAATTTATTCTTTTAGTCTATTCATCTATCTGTGAATGATAAACTGTGCTAAGTCTATGCTCAATGCTAATTATATTCATCACTGTTTTTTATAATTTCAATGTGAACTGTGAATTTCTGTTCATTGTAATTCTCTTTGATGTGCTGTGTTTGCTAAACATATATCAAAGTAGTAAATATGTTGTGTTAATAGCTATTGTATCTGTTTTCATTAGTATTGTGTATATATATTTTGTCAATTTATTCACCACTGTGAGAATAGCATTATGTGTGATTTTGCTCATTTTTAATTCTGGTAGTTGCATGATAAAGTTTATAGTGATTTATTCTTATAGGCAAATAAATACTGCAAGTAATTGTAGTTCTCTGTATAATAGATGTTTTGCTATTTTGTTTCTTTGACAAGTATTACATTTTTTAAGATATTAGTATATTGTTTATTGCATGTTTGAGAAATAGAAGTTTTTTAATATCAATTTTTCTATTTTTTTCAATCTGAAATGCCTTCTGGTTGGCAGTTTATAATATTTTTTAATTACCTTATTTCTTGCTATAAATAATATATATATTAATCTGTGATAGTAGATTAGTTTATTTTCTTTCATAATTTTTTTAGTTTTTTCTTTGATCAATCTAAGGTTTTTATTCTTTGTAATCTCTCATTGAATGATTTGTATTAATTTGTTGTCTTGACTCTCAATAGTCATTGTTGCTGCTAATGTTGCTATTTGCTTATTGTATGTTATTATTTTATTCTTCTGAAATCTTAATAGTGCTAATTCTGATTTAAAAACTTCTTTCTTGTAATTTAATTGTTTGCTAAGTGCATTTGCTTACTTGTTTTGTTTTTTACTACAATGTTTAATTGTGAAGTTGTAATTCATTAATATTTTTGCTCATCTTGCTTGTCTTTGTGTTAACACTTTAGTTGTCATGAAGTAAATAAAATTTCTGTGATTTGTAATCATTTTAATCATATATTTGACTTCTTTAAGATATACTTTTCACTGTTAAAATGCTGTCACTATAATTAACAATTTTTTGTTGTGAATCTCATAGTTGAGCTCTGCTAGTATTATTTTTGTTAAGTAATATGCCACTGAGTGTAGTTTTTTATTGTCATTTGGCTATGACATAATCATTTCAATTACATAGTCTGATGTTATTACCACCTTAGAATTCTTTCTAGCTATTCTATTGTACTGTTTGTTAGAGAAGACTCAATAGAACACTTTACTTAGTTTCTTCTTGATGACCTAAATCTGCTTAGGTCTTGTCTATAGGCAGTTGATGTGGCCTGCTTACCACTGTCTGTTGAGTAAAACTTTGTGTGCTGAGTAGCTCAGTGGGTTTCACTAAATAACAATAGCTAAGTCAGAAGTAGAGCCTAGTCAGATTATAATTTTTTCAGTACTGTTTTTACTAACCTGTAGTAGATAGTAGATAAATAATATAATAAAATTGAGTGTGAAGAACTAAATACATCTGCTGAGTGGAAATGAGCTCTTTTATATATTCAGTTCTTTGTATATTTTTCCATATATCAATTCATATATTATTTCATATACCAATCTGTATACTATTTATTTCTATGTTGTATACCATTTCTGTTTCTTTGTGTCTTGGCATGGTTGATATATTGAATTGTCATGTAATTTTATAATTGTCTTTTATGTCTGCCTTGCTTTAGTGCTATGCTGTAAAGTCTCATCTTATCAGAGTGTCACAATTATGCCTTTTCATAGTTGGTTCATAACATCACTTCTTCTCTTCAAGGTCTTCATTTCTAAAGACTCATAAGTAGAGTGCTTATTCTTATTGCCATTGTAACTCTGACTCTTTTCTGTAAGTGATGTTCTTTTTTTCTCATTATGCCTTCTCAATGTAAGTGTGCATTGAAAACTAACTTCTTTTGTGATTAGTATTGCAAAAACTGTTATCACTCTGAGAAGATTGAAAAGAATAGTTTTGTTGTTGAGTTTTCTTGTCAATATTGTTTCTCTTGTGGTATCTCTTGCAAAATGAATGGTTGTTGCAAAAACTGTGCTGTGTGTACCAAATGCAGTTAAAAATGTGAAAAACACTTTCATAGTGATAAAGAGTGGTGTAATCTTCAATCTGCTGAAGATAGACTAGAAGCTAAATTAGCTGAGGCTAAAAAGCAGCAGACTCTTTTGTTTTTTAAAATTCTTCATCTTTGAAAGCATCACAAATTCCTGAAAGAGTGTGGTTCTAAAATGTCTGATCATAACACTCACATTTTTGAAATCTTTGAAGAGCTAAATTTCTCTGAAAATGCAGCTGAATTGCATTGTATGGCTGATGAGAATGATCATCAGTGTTAAGAGCTATCAGCTACTTTTGGTAATTTATCAATAAGTCAACTTTTTTATAATCTGAGTTTTGGTTTTTGAATTTCTGCTGGCCTTGATATTTCTTCATCAGATGTTAGCAATTCATCAAATTCTTAATGAGTTCTCAAGTGTTCTCTAAGATATTATATTTCTTTCACTTCACTAAGTATTGTGTTTATTCATTAATTTTTCTCTCATCTAGAATTCTCTCAACTTTATATTCTTCTTCTGTGGTTTCAATTTCTTCATTTTGTGTCTAAGTGTTTTGTGGTGCTAGTTTCAATAATAAAATATGAAAGATCAGATGTATTTTTATACTGTCTGATAGTTTCAATTTATAGTTCACTAGTTCAATTTTCTCTTCAATAATGAATGGTTTAATTTTTTTGCTGTTAAGTTTGCTGCTTGATCATTTTATCTTGATATTTCTGCATAGCAAGTATACTTTCTTCTCTCTTTTTAGGTTAAGTCTCTTCTAATGAGTTTTGTTGTAGTAAACCACCATTCTAAGATTTGTAAATTCAATATCTTTCTGTAATTGCTTATGCAATGTTTGTAGCTATGTCATTTTCTTTTCTGCTTCATAGTTCATTTCTCATATTTCCTTTGGTTCACTGCCAAATTCAGAATTATACTCAAAATTGATATAAAATACTGTTTCTTTGGTTGTTGCATTAATTAAATTGTTGTATGCAAATTGTGCCATAGATAGCAGTTCAACTCAATTGCTCTGGTCATAATTTGTGTAGTTTTATAAATATTGCTCAATTGTCTGATTTATTCTTTCTGTTTGTTCATCTGTTTGTGAATAATAGACTGTGCTGAGTCTATGTTCAATACCAGTTATGTCCATCAATGTCTTTCATAATTTCAATGTGAACTATGAATCTCTGTCTGTCATAATTCTCTTTGGTATGTTATGTTCACTAAACACATGTCAAAGTAGCAGATATGCTGTGTCTGAAGCTGTTGCATTTGTTTTTGTTGGTATGATGTATGTATATTTTATTAATCTATTCACCACTGTGAGAATAGTGTTGTATATAACTTTGTTTTTCTTTGACTCTCAATAGTCATTATCACTGCTAATGTTGCTGTCTGCTTGTTGTATATCATCATTTCATTCTTCTGAAATTTCAATAGCACTGGTTCTAGTTCAAGAACTTTTTTTTTGTGGTCTGGTTGTCTGCTAAGCACATTTGCTTACTTATTCTACTCTTCACTGCAATGTTTAATCTTAAAGTTATAATTTATCAATATCTTTGTCCATCTTGCTTGTCTTTGTGTTAACACTTTAGTTGTTGTGAAGTAAGTAAAATTCTTGTGATTTGTGATCACTTTAATCATATGCTTAGCTTCTTCAAGATATACTTTTCACTGCTAAAATGCTATCACTATAATCAACAATTTCTTGTTGTGGATCTCATAATTGAGTTCTGCTGATATCATCTTTCTCAAATAATATGTCACTGAGTGTAGCTTTCTATTGTTGTCTGGCTGTGACATCACTGCTTCAATCATATAGTCTGATGTGTCAGTTTTAATGATTATTTTCTTTTCTGAGTTGTGCTGTTTGATTACTGGTGCTATTATCATTTTCATCTTTATTTTTTTGAATGCTTTTTGTTTTATTTCTGTTCATTGAAACTCTTTCTTCTTCTTCAAAAGGTTGAATAGTGGTCTTATGATATTTGTGTATTGTCTAATGTATTGTCTGTAGTAGTTCACCATTTCAATGAATGCTTGTAATTCTTGTAGATTTATTGGTACTGGCCAATCTCTGATTGTCTAAATTTTTAGTTAATTTGTTTATATCTCTTCTTGAGTGATTTAATGTTCTAGAAAGTTCATCTTCTGAACATGGAATTTGCATTTCTTTAGCTTGAGTTGTAGCTTCACTAGTTGTAGTTTTTATAATATCATTCTGACATGTCTAACATGATCTTCAAAGCTCTTAGAGAATACTAAAATGTTATTCAAATAAGCTATAACAAAGTCAAATCAATATTCACCTAGTACTGAATTAATAAATCTCTGGAACATTGCTAGTGTGTTTGTCAATTCAAAAGACATGATTTTGTACTGATAGTGTTCAAACTTGATTTTAAATGCTGTTTTTTATTCATCTTTTGGTTTAATTTGTATCTGGTTGTATGTATCTGCAACATTGAATTTTGTAAATCATTTCACTTCTCATACTGTGTTTTGTATTTCTGTAATCAACAGTAACAGATATTTGTCTTTGATTGTAATCTCATTCAGCTGTCTGTAATTGATACAGAATTGTAAGTCATTGTTTTTCTTTGACACAAATAACACTAAGTATTCTGCTAATGATGTTGCTGGTTCAATGTAACTTTGTCTCAATTTATCATTAATGTATTTTTTTGCAACTTTTGCTTCTCTTTCTGACATTGGGTAAATTAGTTTGCATGTTGGTTTCTTCTCTTTTATTAGAGATATCTCATAGTCAAATGGTTTATAGTTTGGTAATTTTTCATTAATATTAAAATCAAAAAGATTTTTAAATCACTCATACTTCTTTGAAATTGTTGGTTTTGTCACTTTTTGCACTTCTCTTTTGCTTACTATGGTGTTATATAATGCTTAACTATGCTGCCTCTCTTGAGTTTGCATGTCTCTTTACATAGTCTCATCTATTAACTTACTGTTTGTAGGCTTCTCAGACTTTGTCTGTCTCTTCATTTTAGGGCCACTAATTGTTCTTCTTAACTTAGTCTCTTTTATAACTGACTTTATTTCACTTCTTACTCAACTCTCTAAGGTCTGTAAGTGGTCTTGTTTTAGCTTTATTTCACATATACATTATGTAAACTGTATCTTATTGTGTGTCTAGTTAATCTCTGAATTGTGTTGTTTTAGTCATGGTATTCTGAATACTACATTATACTCTTCAACTTTGGTTACATCAAAGTTGAGTAATTTTAAATGATTCTGAACTAAGACTGGTATCAATTCTGTCTTTATAGTCAGAAACTGTCTCAAATTTTTTTCATTAAGTTCTGAAATTAATACTAACTATCATTTGGCTTTTTTTAAGATTTATAGCTTCTTTATAAATTCTGGATTCATAAAGTTTTCTGTGGCTTCTGAGTCAACTAGCACTCTAGCTGGCTGGCCCATAATTTTAGTCTGTATCTTGATATGTCAGCCTCTGGCTGTCACTGCTATCTGATGTCACTGTTTTTGTTGTTGTTTTCTGGTTTGATTTTCTTGTGGAAAATATGCACTGCTGACCTTCATGCCATAGTGCCTTATGCAATATTTGTTATAACATGCTGTTCAATGCATGTTCTTGTGCTGTGAGTGTCTCTGATACTCTATACATGTATATTTTAGCTTATCACAGTAAGCTGATGTTTCTCTCTGTGAGAAATTCTTTTGAGTCTTAGTTCAATGAGTCTCTTGTTTATGACTGTTCTTATCTGAGTTTAGCAAAGTGAAATTTATCATTTGTGTCTTGGCCTCAGTTGTCTTATTGCTTGGTTTTCTGTCAGTTTTAAGTGATCTTCTCTTACTTTCTGATTTCTTGAGTGTTTCACTGGCTTTGTGCCATTCTTCAGTGGTGGAATCCTCATTGTTCCTCATAAGTTTGTTATAAATCAGTTGTATGTTTTGTTCTTGTGTATATTGTCTGATAATTTTGTCATCTGAGTTGTTTTGCTCTGCTGTTTTCTTCATTCAATGTTATTGTTTTTCTTTTCTTTTGTATTGCTTGATATTTGTAATCTGATTTATAATTATCTTAATGTTTTCTAAAGCATCACTTGTGTCTTTGTCTGGTTTTATTGCTGCCATCTTCACTGTGTCAATAATGGTCTCAACTGTAAAGTCTGTTTTAGTTCTCATGCATCTCACAACTTATTGCTCTTTGATGTCATTATTGTGGCTAGGTTCTTTGAGTGTTTTTTGGAATACTTCATTTATTTTGTCTTCAATTTGTGTCATAATTTTATTTGGTTTTATTGTTTCTTCAGGCATTTCAATTAGTTCTCAGTCTTTTTCTTCATATTCTGAATGCTGTAATTCTTCATATTGTGCTCATTCTTGGCTTTTAAGTTCATCACTAAAGTTGATCTCTGGAAAGTTATCATTACTGATTTTATTGCTTGTTGTGTTAAGCTATTGTGTCTCTTTCTTAAGTGATTTGCAGTGTTTGGCTATATGCTTTTTTTTCTAGCAGTTATAGCATATAATCTCTTTCTTTTGCTTGTTCTCTGGCTTGGTTTTAGTCTTGTCTTTCTGTTGTGTTGTGTCCAATTCCATCAGTTGTGGCCTGTATGGGTCCACTTTAGATTTTCTCTGCCATTGTTTTTAATTGGTGCACTATAAGTGCCATGTAGGCTGTCCATCATTTCTTCATTGTTTTGCTTGTTGCTTGGTTAACTTTCTCTCATAAATCTTGTCATCAATTTATATGAATTATTTAATCAATTCATCAATGTTAGTAAGCAGTTCTTTTTTGGCTAATTTGTTCTAAACTTCTTCTTTTAGTTCTTGTTTATAAGTCACAATCTGCACTTTGTTTTCTCATTACAAGTGAGACATAATCTGTTGATACTGCATTGTGTATTGTCTGACTAATTCAGTCTGTCAGAGTCATTGCAGTTTCTGTTTTATGACTTTAGTCTAATTAATTACTTTAAAGATTTTATTCAATTTCATAATGAAATTTATGTATCTGCTGAATACTTGCTTAATAATTTCATTTTAATTTTTTTCATTATCTCAGTTTTCTTTTCTGTTCTTCACAATGAGATTGATTCAATCAAATGCTGATTCTCTCATGTAAAATATCACTAGCATAATCTTGTTATAATCTCTGATGATTTTTATTATCTCAAAATACAATTCAAGCTGAGTGAGAAATGCCTGTAAACAGTGAAATTGCCTATCAAATAATTTGGGTTTTGGTGGTTTAAGTTAAGTTGTGGTGGTTTGTAGTGCATGTTGTAATTTATTAAGTTTTTAAATCATTTCTTGAAGCTGTTTGAGTCTTTCTTTGATGTCTTTTGTGTTGTTCTTTTGTATTATCATGTGCAACCATTTGATTTTTTTCATCAATTTTAAATTGTCTAGTTTGTTATTGTCTTCAGGTGTTGTCATTAGTGGTGGCTATGCTGAAGTTGCTAGTTCCACAGCTGGTTGCTTTTCTGCTGTCTTGAATGCTAACATGATGACTTGCTGTTCTTGGTTATAATACTTAAGCCTTTGGTAACAGAGTCAAGAACACTTAATGTGTTACTATCTTAGAATTCTTTCTAGCTATTTTATTATATTGTTTGTTAGAGAAGACTCAATGAAACACTTTATCTAGTTTCTTTTTAATGACCTAAATCTGCTTAGGTCTTGTCCATAGACAGTTGATGTAGCCTGCTTACCACTATTCATTAAGTAAGGCTTCATATGCTGAGTAGCTTGATGAGTCTTACTGAATAATGATAGCTAAGTTAGAAGTAAAGCCTAGTCAGATTATAATTCTTTCAGTACTATTCTTACTAATCTATAGTAGATAGTAGATAAACAATATAATAAAATTGAGTGTGAAGAACTAAATACATCTGCTGAGTGAGAATAAGCTCTCTTATATATTTAGTTCTCTGTATATCTTTTCATATACCAATTTATATATTATTTCATATACCAATCTGTATACCATTTATTCTTATGTTGTATATCATTTCTGTTTCTTTGTGTCTTGGCATGGTTGGTATATTGAATTGTTACATGATTTCATGATTGTCTCTCACATTTGCCTTGCTTTAATGCTATGCTGTAGAGTCTCATCTTATCAGAGTGTCACAGTTGTGCCTCTTCATAGTTGGTCTGTAACAGATGTATTAGTTTTAATAATTATTTTTTTTACTAAGTTGTGCTATTTAATCACTGGTGCTGTTGTTATTCTCATCTTGATTTCTTTAAATGCTTTCTGTTGTGTTTTTGTTTATTGAAACTTTTTTTTTTTCAAGAGATCAAATAATAATTTTATAATATTTGTATATTATTCAATGTATTATCTGTAATAGTTCACCATTCTAATAAATGCTTGTAATTCTCATAAATTCATTAGTACTGGCCAATTCCTGATTGTCTAAATCTTTTGTTAATTTATTTATATCTCTTTCTAAGTGATTTAGTGTTTTAGAAAATTTGTTTTTTGAATATGAAATTCACATTTCTTTAGCTTAAGTTGTAGCTTTGCTAGTTGTAGTTTTTGTAATATCATTCTGACATGTCTAACATGATTTTTGAAGCTTTTGAAAAATATTAAAATGTCATTCAAATAAGCTATAACAAAGTTAAATTAATACTTATCTAGTACTGAATTGATAAATTTTTAAAATGTCACTGATGCATTCATTAATTCAAAAGGCATAATTTTATATTGATAATATTCAAACTTAATTTTAAACACTGTTTTTCATTTGTCTTTGAGTTTAATTTATATTCTGTTGTATACATCTGCAACATTGAATTTTATAAATAATTTTACTTTTCATACTGCATTTTGTATTTCAGTGATCAATGGTAATAGATATTTGTCTTTGATTGTAATTTTGTTCAACTGTTTGTAATTAATACAAAATTATAGTTTAGTGTTCTTCTTTAGCACAAATAATACTAAGTATTCTGCTAATGATGTTGCTAATTTGATATAATCTTGTCTCAATTTGTTCTTAATGTATTTTTTTGCAACTTTTGCTTCTCTTTTTAACATTGAGTAAATTGGTTTGCATATTAATTTCTTCTTTTCCATTAGAGAAATTTTGTAGTTAAATGATTCATAATTTGGCAATTTCTCATTGATGCTAAAATTAAAAAGATTCTGAAATTACTTATACTTCTTTGAAATTATTAGTTTTATTGCTTCTTGTGATTCTTTTTTACTTACTGTGATGTCATATAGTGTCTAACTATACTGCTTTTTTTGAGCTTGCATGTTTTTTTATGTAGTCTCACTTATTAACTTGCTTTCTGTAGATTCTTTGAGATCTTTTTGTCTCTTTGATTTAAAGCTGCTAATTGTTTTTTTCAACTTAGTCTCTTTCATGGCTAACTTTATTTTGCCTACCCAACTTTTGAAGGCTTAAAAGTAGTTTTGTTTTAGCTTTATTCTGCATGTACATCTTGTAAATTGTATTTTATTATGTGTTCAATCAATTTTTAAATTGTGCTGTTTTAACTATAGTACTTCAAGCATTACATTGTATTCTTCAACTTTGGTCACATTAAAGTTAAGTAACTTTAAATGGTTTTAAACTAAGGTTAATATCAGTTCTATCTTTATAGTCAAAAGCTATTTTAAATTTTTTTTATTAAGTTCTGCAATTGATACTAACTGTTGTTTAGCTTTTTCTAAAATCTGTAACTTCTTCATGAATTCTAAATTTATAAAGTTTTCTATGGCTTTTAAGTCAACTAGCATTTTAGCTAGCTAGCCTATAATTTTAGCCTGTATCTTGATGTGTCAGTCTTTGGCTATTATTGTCATCTGATGTTGTCATTTTTATTGTTATCTTCTGGTTTGGTTTTTTTATAAAAAATATGCATTGTTTATTTTTAAGCTATAATGCATCAAACAGTAGTTTTTATAACATGTTATTTAATGCATAGTCTAATGTCATAAGTGTTTTTAATACTTTATGCATATACATTCTGACTTATTACAGTAAGCTAATGTTTCTTTTTGTGAGAAATTTCTTTAAGTTCTGGCTTGTTAAATCTTTTACTTATGGCTGCACTTTTCTTCTGAGTTTAGCAAAGTGGGATTTGTCACTTGTGTCTTGGCCTCAGTTGCCTTATTGCTTGATTTTCTATTAATTTTAAGTAATTATTTACTATATTCTGGCTTCTTGAGTGATTTGTTGGCCTTATGCTATTCTTTTAATTCTAGTTCAGTTAAATTCTTTTATAAAATTACTATAACTGCCTTCTTAATTTCATTGTCTAATAGTGTTATTCATTGCTTCATAAGTTGCTTTACTATCTCAGATATTTTCTGAGTGTCTCATAAATGCTTATTGATTTTGTTTTATACTTTTTGTATAATTTTTAGCAATTTAAATGCTTGTTTAGCTTATTTAGTCTTTGAAGAAACTATATTTTTATCACTATTATCTTAAGTTATTTCTTCTGTTATCACCTCAGAATTCTTTCTAGCTATTCTACTGTACTATTTGTTAAGAAAGACTTAATAAAACACTCATCTGCATTTCTTCTTGATAATTTAAATCTACTTAGATCTTGTCCTTAGGCAGTTGATGCAGCCTGCTTACCACAGTTCATTGAGTAAGACTTTGTGTGTTGGGTAACTCAGTGAGTCTCACTAAATAACAATAGCTAAGTCAGAAGTAAAGCTTAATCAGATTGTAATTCTTTCAGTACTATTCTTACTGACCTATAGTAGATAGTAGATAAACAATATAATATTGAGTGTGAAGAACTAAATACATCTGTAAAGTGGAAATAAGTATTTTTATATATTCTATAATTTAATTCTTCTTCTGTGGTTTTTAGTAGTTTCATATGAACTTCTTTCTGGTAGTTTCTGCTGAACTACAATCTTCTAGTCCCTAGTGGACTACTTTCTTATAGTCCTTCATGAACTATTTCTTGTCATGTGATTTTGGACTTTTTTCTTGTCATGTGACTAATCACTCTCTGTTGTCATTCTGCAAGGTTTCATCTATTTCTCTCACATATTTCTGCTGCTTGTCTGGTTGGTTTGTAACATTTTTATATTGTATTCATCTCTGACTTTTAGAGACTTCATTATAGTCAATTTCTGGCATTTCTTTGTTTGTTGTCTTTAACTCTTGTCTTAGTTTCTTTAGTTTTTTGCAGTCTTTTGCATAATATTTTTTTTAATTGCAGTTGTAATATTTAAATTTTTTTTGTTTTGAGTTCTGACTGACTTTGTTATTTTGTTATGGTGCTGTAGCATTTAGCTTCATTAGCTTTAGTCTGTAGAGATTCTTTTTCTTAATTAGTTGTTTTTTATTCACTTCATACCAGTTTATTTCTTTGTATTTAGTGTTTTTTCATTGCTTTATATATTTCTGTGCTTGCTTTTGTTTGAACATTTTATTGCTAATTTTAATTAATAATTTAATTAAGTTGTTGATGTCTTCTAGTTTGTCAACTTGTGCTATTTTATCTTGCACTTTTTTCTTAAGTTTTTGCTTGTAGACTGTTATTTGTGCTGATAATCTTTATCTTAGATAAAACATAATTTGTTTAAACTACATTGCATATTCTGTAGCTAATTAAGTTTAATGCAAATGTTTAAGCTTCTGCTTCATTATTTTAGTCTTGTTTATAATGCTGAATGCTTTATTCAATTCAATCTGAAAGCTTGCATAGCTTCAGTAAATTTGTTTGGTGATTTTATTTTAATTATTTTTTAAGTTCAAATTCTTGTTCACCACCATTGAGTTGATTCATTTAAACACCAGTTCTCTTATGTAGAATATTGTCAAAAGTATTTTATTATTGTTATTGGTGATGTTTATTATCTGAAAGTATAAATTCAGCTAAGTGATAAATGCTTGCAGCTTATCTTATTCACTATAATAGTTTTTAGATTTTAATGACTTAACTTTATGTTAAGATTCTTCTTCCACAGCTTGCATGGTCACAATAGTTTTTTGCAGCTATTTGATTATTTTTATAAGTTCTTGAGTTATAGAAGTTCAGTTTGCATTGTTAATTATTGTTATTTATTTAGCATGTGTTGCTTGACTGTTACTTGATATGTTTAAGTTTTAAATACTTAAGCCTTTAATAACAGAGTCAAGAGCACTTAATGTGTTATCATCTTAAGATTTTTTCTAGCTATTCTATTGTATTATTAGTTAAAGAAAACTCAATAAAACATTTATCTAGTTTCTTCTCAATGATTTAAGTTTATTTAAATTTTCTATAGACAATTGATGTAGCCTGCTTATCATAGTACTTCAGATAAGGCTTCATTGTATGTTGTATAATTTAGTGAGTTTAACTGAATAATAATAGCTAAGTCAGAAGTAAAGTCTAATTAGATTACAATTCTTTCAGTATTATTCTTACTAATCTATAGTAAATAGTAGATAAAACAATATGATATTGAGTGCAAAGAACTAAATACATTTGCAGAGTGGAAATGAGCATTTTTATATATTTAGTTCTCTGTATACTATCTAATATACTCTTTGGTATGTTGCATATCTTTCTTGTATACCATATATCATATACCATGTAGTATATCATTTCTTGGTCAGTATACTTTCTTGTATACCACATCATGTGACTTGTCTGTCTTGCTCCAGTGCTGTGCTGTAAAGTCTCATCTTATCAGGGTGTCACAGTTATGCCCCTCCATGGTTGGTCTGTAACATTGGGATTAGGGGATTAGGGGTCTTAGGGGTTTAGGGGGTCTTAGGGAGATTAGAGACTTAGGGAAATTTAGAGGTTTTGGTATATATATTATTGAATTAGGGCCTAGGGCTAGTTAGGGCTAGCCCTAGTCTAAATGCTCAGCGTGGTTTAAATATGTGCTAAATAGGTGAGCATGGTCCCAACAATATGACTAATGAATTGGGACCATGCTGAGCACATGCCAAGAAAAACCTCAGCGTGGTCCCAGTGGGGCATTTTAAAGGTGGAAGGAATTGGCAGAATCCGGCACCACGCCGAGTTATTTTCGGACCACGCCGAGCTGTACGCCCGTTACAGTCCCAGCTTGCTCGTCATGACAGTGGTATGGCAAACACCTTCCATCAGCTTCATTCATATAACTGTGCTAGACAATAATCACTGGAATGAACAGCACATCCTCCCACAGCTCAAGCCATGAAGGCTCTCCGCAGTTCCTTAAATCATCTCGCTGATCTGTATGGTTCTTCCACCCGGCAGCTTCAACCTTCATCGAATGACTACGAAATGATCATGGGATGGCAGCACCATTCTCCAGCGATCTCATTGATTCCCTATCCAAACGACCAGATATGAGCAGCCACATCTGCAACTTGTGCTCTCGCTCCCCAAGCTCGCGACGCCCTTTCTACTGCTCCACATGCGCTCGTAACCAGCTCTATCAGTTACGGGTGGAAAATGCACAGATACTGCTAGAAAAGGAATCTGTCAGACGCCAGATCGAAGCTATAGTGATCAGTGGAAGTGGGAACACTGAAGAAGGACGAGAAGATATTCCAGGTCCAGGTCTACAGGAAGGCTCTCGTCGCTGGTCCATCCATGCCACGCATAACAAGGAGTCTCAATCGTCCGCGAGAAGAAAAGCGATCATTGAGCGTATCGAGTCCTTGAAGATCGGAATCCGAGAGAAACGCAGCGATATTGTCCGACGTAAAGCGGCTCTAGCCCAGCGACACTCGGATGTCGAATCTGCAAACTATCAGTTTGCAGAGCGCCGGACTGCGGTGCTGACTGGCATTCAGAACAACATTAAGAGAACAGAACACCTTTGGCACGCTTTGCATAATAAGACAGCCGAGTCCCGTATATTCCTTTGTCGAGAAGCTGCCAGTCTCTATGGATTGAGACAGAAACTTAGGCAAAAAAATGGAGAACTCAAAGAGAGCTACACGATAGGCGGGGTGGCCATCTTGGATCTTCGAGATATGAACGGTATGTCGTCTTTGTTTTCTTTAACGATGTCTCTCATGTTACTAATGCTGGTATAGGTGCTTCCCCAGCACAGTTATCCACCGCTTTCTGTAATGTCGCTCATCTTCTCGTACTGGTTTCTCACTATCTCTCCCTAAGACTCCCGGCCGAAATCACACTTCCACATCGAAACTATCCTGCACCAACCATATTCTCGCCTGCTGCTTCCTATCTATCACGAGATGTAGCTTTCCCGGGCTCATCTCCTTCGCACTCGTCATCAACTAGTCCTGCAGCATCAAGGACGATGGACACGCGTCCTGCAGCTCAACCCCGACCTCTTTATACAGACAAATCGCTTCCAAAACTGATCAAGGAAGATCCTGTTTCTTACGCTCTTTTCTTGGAGGGCGCCTGTCTGTTGGCCTGGAATGTCTCTTGGCTATGTAGAACTCAGGGGATCAATGTTGGGTCAGACTCATGGGAAAGTGTCTGTGATATCGGGAAAAACATGTGGAATCTACTAGTTGCACCTACTACTCAAGTTTCCACTGTTGTGAGGGTTCACTCTGGCCCGGACGTTCAGTCAAAACTCAAGTCCTTGAGAGACGCCCCAAAGACTAGTATTCAAAGAACAAAGTCTTTCCCCATGCTTGGCCATTTTTCCCACGGAACATCTCATTCCTTTCTCTGCGCTGTGGATGGCACGGAGTTCATGCGAACATGGAAATTACCGACGCCGGTAAAGGTTTTCGACAGACTAAAGTCAGTTCTACTGGGTGAGATGGCAAGCGCCGAGTGGGAACTACTGGAGAGAGATTGGGATGATGCAACAGAGGACCAGCCTCAGCCTCCTGTCCACGAGCCTCGTGTCGGCCAAAGCAATAATAACCAGGGGCTATCAGGCGAGAATAACACCAAGTCATATCCCGAAAGCATGACTGCGACAACGGAACACATTAGCGCACCAGCGGAGCCTGATCGAGCGAAAGGCACCAGTGGCTGGACGAAGGTGAAGAGCAGATAGGGCAAACTTTATAGACTCTACAATGTACTATGTCATCTAATGGCGGTTTGGCTGAATATATTATTGTGTACCTACATAGTTGATGTTCACTGGTGAACTACCATGGCGGTCATTGTCTTGACAGAATGACCATTTTCATATTCGACAATGGGCGGACGATAGAAGAATCCTAACATATTAGATGTAACGCATGCAAATTGTATACCGTCGTAACAGGTGCTTACTACTCAGGCATGGCTGGTATCTTCAGAAGCGCGCCAAGGTCCATCCGCTGCATATAGGTCCAGAATGAAGGTTGGGGTTTTAGCCTGAAGTCCTCTATTTAGCTTCACTTGTATTTCCATGGCAATATGTCCAATTATTTGCAATTCACATAGCCCTGTTTTGGCATAGTCCACCGCTCGCTGTGGTTCCGGCGGATCCTCGCACGGTCCACTCTCGAGGATAGTCGGGTCAGTATCGGGGTCGATAGAGCTTCAACCATCATAGACATTGCGCTGTGGACGAGCTGCATGCTTCGCATCTTCTCCAGGGCCATGGATGTGATGACAAAGTGATACGACTCAGTATCACTTCAACAACAATGGACGCGGTTCACATAGGATCCAATGGTGTCTCCGGAGACTTCGGTAAGTATCCTGGCCTTATCCCGAAATAATCTGTCTTACAGTGTACAACTGGAGCCCAAGGGTCACTCTACTGACTCTTATACCGTCATCAGGGCCCGGGCAGAGTATTCAGTCATTAGCAGATCTTCCGATTGCCCTTCTGAGAGCCGAGCTCGCTCGCCGGGCTGACAACGCATTTGTCAGTAGGGACAGCGACGATGGCTCGACCTGTGGCAGCAGCAAGCAGGGCTCGTACAATACCTCGTTGCACGTAGTGGCACTGTTTCTCATTCTTGGTTTGAGTACATTAGGTGAAGGCAACCCCCTTCCGAAAGCATGGAACACGTGTTAAGACGTTTACGTTCAGCATGCTCATTTCCGGTCATTGCACGTCGATTCCCACGCCTTCCGATCCCTCGTCGTTTCCTTTTCCTCTCGAGACATTTTGGAACGGGGGTGTTGATTGCTACAGCCTTTGTTCACTTACTTCCGACAGCATTCGTCTCTCTCACTGATCCATGTCTACCTCGCTTCTGGAATAAGAGCTATCCTGCTATGGCTGGGTTCGTGGCAATGATCTCTGTCTTTGTTGTTGTCACGGTAGAAATGTTTTTTGCCATGAAAGGGGCAGGTCATGTACATGGAAGCGAGTACGATCTCATGCGCGACGTGAACTCTGGAACCGTGGACGATTACCGAGATGCAGAAGAGGAATACCTACCGTCGAATGACCAGGGTCGTCGTTCCTCTATACGACTTGGGAATGTACGAGAACATCGGCGTCAGGGAAGCACCTTGAGAGATATGGACGGATCTTCCGAAAGACTTATGCCCGCGGCCGATGCCGAATCCGGTGACGATATCGATGGAGACAAGGATAGTGAGGATCTCGACCTCGAGACGTCCGATCCATATAGTGATCGGAATGCCTTCACCCATGAACACAACAACGGGCATTCCCGCTCTCAGTCCCGCGCTCACGACGGCTTTCAGAGCTATGGCGGTCACAAGTCCGATATCCCTCTTCAGAATCCGCAAAAGCAACTACTTCAATGTCTTCTCCTCGAAGCTGGTATCCTCTTTCACAGCATCTTCATCGGAATGGCCCTCAGTGTTGCGACGGGGACGTCTTTCATTGTCCTTCTGGTAGCCATCTCCTTTCATCAGACCTTCGAGGGCTTCGCCCTCGGCTCCCGCATCGCCTCCCTCATTCCTGACCTTTTCCCTCCATCTTCGGCGAGGCCATGGCTTATGTGCCTTGCATATGGGACCACGACTCCCATAGGACAGGCCATCGGCCTAGTTGTACATAATATGTACGATCCGACTAGTGCAACGGGCCTCTTGATGGTTGGCATCACGAACGCTGTGAGCAGTGGGCTTCTCCTCTTTGCGGGTCTTGTGGAACTGCTAGCTGAGGACTTCCTCAGCGACTCAAGCTACAAGACGCTCACCGGCAGGCGCCGGTTGGAAGCTTGCGTGGCTGTTACCTGTGGAGCAATGCTGATGGCCTTCGTTGGTGCTTGGGCATGAAAACCGTTTGAAATTGGCTCTTGTGTGAAACGCAACTACTTCTTCTCCCCTTAGAGCTGGCACTCTTTACGAAGGCGCCTTGTAGATCTTGTATATTCCTGAGGTTATCGTCAAAAATAGACTATGGATTTGGACTTGGTTTTGCACTCTGGAATGATTTGTGTCCTATTGTCGAAGTAGCTACAATGAAATCTGAATGTCTAAATGTGGTATGGGAATAAAATAGCCAAAATAAATAGAGAAGGACGTATTCTCATGAACCACGCATAATGGGGGGGAAGGCCCATTTGTGATCGCTTCTCGGAGTGGCATTGAAGTTATTGCGGCATTCGATCAAGACGAGTAGTCGCTACCTTGTCCATATTGAAAACGGTGATTATTGGAATGAGAGAAAACTAACAAGTTCTCTCTGAGGGACGCATGAATGATTTATCAGATCTAGTACCGGATAATTTCAGGACTCAACATAAAGCCGTGCTGTATATTCTAGTTCTAGCTGCGTGGCTCATGCATGTGTCATATGGTAGAGCAACGTCAAACCGGCCGCGTGCCGTAAAACCTAATTACAAGTCATATATCAATGTACCAGAATCGTATCCATCATGCCTCTCTAGAGGCAGATCTCAAAAGCCCATGAAGCGCTCCGGGAAGGTCGTCTATTGCAGCGACTCGACAACGATAGCACTAGCACCACCACCACCGTTGCAGATGCCAGCACAACCGAGCTTTCCCTTCTTAGCCTTCAGGACACCCAGCAGCGTGGTCAGAATGCGAGCACCACTGGCACCGAGCGGGTGGCCGATAGCGACGGCGCCACCGTGAATGTTGACCTTGTCCTCAGACAATCCAAGCAACTTCATGTTTGCAAGGGACACAACGCTGAAAGCCTCGTTGATCTCGAAAGCATCAATAGCGTCCTGCGACACGCCAGCGTGCTTCAGAGCTTTGGGAATGGCCAGAGACGGGGCGGTGGTGAACTTGCTGGGCGCATGAGCAGCATCTCCCCAGCCAAGGATCTTAGCAATGGGTTTAAGGTTAAGCTCCTTCAGCTTAGCTTCCGAAACGAGAACCACAGCTGCGGCGCCATCATTGAGCGGCGACGAGTTGGGAGCCGTAACAGTACCAGATCCGGGGATGAAGGCAGGCTTTATCGCCCGAAGCTTCTCAGGGTTAAGCTGGAGAGACGAAGTGTCAGCACACTACAAATCCTATGAGAATGGAAAAAAGAAAAACTCACGTTCTTAGGCTCCTCATCCTGGGACACCGTCACACCTGGCTTGCCCCTGAAACCAGGCAGCTCAATAGGCACAATCTCCTCGTCAAATAGACCAGCCTTTTGCGCAGCCTGAGCACGCTCGTAGGTGCGGATAGCATAGTCATCCTGCTGCTCACGGGTGAAGCCATGGTCCTGGGCACACTCTTCAGCAGCAAGGCCCATCAACTCCTTCTTTCCGTAGGCATCAGTTAGGCCGTCCTTCATGATACCGTCCACCAAGCTCTGATGGCCATATTTTGCGCCTGTGCGGAGATTGGGAAGATAGTGCGGCGCGTTCGACATAGATTCCGTACCACCAGCGACCACGATGTCAGCAGTGCCGGTCATGATTGTCTGCGCTCCGAGGATAACGGCTTTCAGGGCGGACGCGCACACCTTGTTGACTGTGGTGCACACGGTGGAGTCCTGGAGACCAGCGCCAATTGCACACTGCCTGGCGGGATTCTGTCCGACACTGTACAGATGATAAGCATCCCCCTGGCTACGATTGGAGGGGGAAGATACTCACTTCGCGGAGAGGACATTTCCGAAGAAGACCTCCTGGACGTCCTCTGGCTTAATTCCCGCGCGCTCAACAGCCGCTGCATGGCGACAGTTAATCTAAGTATACGTTTCCAACCAGTATATCGGTGGGGACTGTAGTACCTTTGATAGCGTGGGATCCCAACTGCGGGGCACTGAGGGTGGAGAGAGAGCTACCAAGAGGAAGCTGTCAGCTAGGAACCAGTTACCAGGACTGGAAAACACTTACCCTAGGAAAGATCCCACCGGCGTACGGGCAGAAGAGACAATGTAAACTGGGGGAAGGGAAGACATGTTGTATGTAGACTGCAGGCAGCAATAATCTTGAGTCGAGTAATGCGCTTCGAGAGAACTGGAGGAATGAACGAAATATGCACGAAATGACTGGTTCTCAAAGGAATAGCAAAGAAGCAGATCCTCGTCAGCAAGGGGAAGAGAAAGGTCGTCTCAATGAAATCGGGGGAGACGTCTCTTAAAAGAGGGACTGGTTACACTTTAGTGTACTAACTAGTAGCGGGGGGCAAGGGGTCTTTGTCTTGCCAGACTTCAGAAAATTGAAGAGCTTGGGCCAACTCCGGTTGCCGGCCTCAAGAAACTTCACGCAGCTTGAACGCGACCGGCCTGTCCCCGCTCGCATTGAAGCTGCGATTCCAACCCTGCACCATGGATGACCTCTATGATGAGTATGTCATTGAATCTCTGATCCTCCCCCTTGTGGTCTTTCGGTCGACTAATCTCTCAACCCCAGGTTTGGTAACTACATCGGCGAGGCCGAGGAGTTGGACGAATCCCAGCATGGAGACGTCAGACCTCCCACTTTCACATATGACGAGGAGTCTGAGGAGGGTGAAGAGGAGACAGCTGAGGATCAGCAGCTGATGGAAGTGGATGGTTGGTTGTCCGCTATAGGTTCAACGTTAAGAGGCTGACGGTTTGAATAGAAGGTCCGTCGAACGCGGTCATTCTCCATGAAGACAAACAGTATTATCCTAGCGCGCAACAAGTGTACGGGGAGGAGGTCGAGACTCTAGTTCAAGAGGAGGATGCGCAACCACTTTCTCAACCCATAATAGCCCCTGTGCAGCAGAAGAAGTTCACAGTGGAGGAAGCCGACCTGCCACCCGTCTTCTACTCGCGCGAATTTATGACGGATCTTCTCAACTACCCGGAACAGATTAGGAACGTGGTATTTGCAGGCCACTTGCATCATGGCAAGACGGCTTTCATGGACATGCTGGTAACGCAGACGCATGATTTGGACGAACGGTTAGAGAAGCGAACGGGCAAGCGAAGAGACGAGCAACTACGCTATACCGATGTACACATCCTGGAAAGAGAGCGCGGTCTCTCCATCAAATCAGCCCCGATGACTCTCGTCCTGCAGGGCACGAAAGGGAAATCTTACCTCTTTAACCTGCTGGACACCCCAGGACACGTGAATTTCGTGGATGAGGTGGCTGCATCCTTGAGACTGGCCGACGGTGTTGTGCTTGTTGTGGACGTGGTCGAAGGAGTCCAGGCCAACACGGAGCAAATCATCAAACATGCCGTGCTGGAGGATCTTCCTTTGACACTGGTAGTGAACAAGATGGACAGATTGATTCTTGAGCTCAAGCTTCCGCCAAACGACGCCTACTTCAAATTGAAGCACGTGGTTGAAGAAGTCAACACCATCATTGAACGAAGCTTACCAGGACAAGGCGAAAAGAGACGGCTGAGTCCTGAAAAGGGCAATGTTGCTTTCGCTTGTACCTCTATGGGCTGGTGTTTCACGCTAGAATCATTTGCTAAGATGTACTCTGAGACGTATCCTAACGTTGATGCTGCCGAATTTGCGGCGCGCCTATGGGGTGACATCTTCTTCAACCCAAGGAGTCGGAAATTCACGCGAAAGGGGGTGGAGGAAGGCTCGAAACGAAGTTTTGTGAATTTCGTCTTGGAGCCCATCTACAAACTTTACTCCCACACTATCAGCGATAGCCCAGAAGATCTGAAGGAGACTCTTGCTACATTGGGCATTCAATTGAAACCATCACAGCTCAAATCTGATGCGAAGGTACTTTTGAAACTGGTTTGCGGCCAATTTTTCGGATTGGCTACCGGATTTGTGGACATGGTGGTGCAGCATGTTCCCTCTCCGGTAGAAGGAGCTCAGAAAAAGCTAGAAAAATACTACACTGGTCCACTTGACACAAGGCTTGGTGCAGCCATGGCCGCTTGTGACCAAGATGGACCTTTGGTTGTCCACGTCACGAAGCTCTTTAACACCAGTGATGCCTCGAGATTCAACGCGTTTGGAAGAGTCATGAGCGGAATCGCTCGTCCAGGTCAACAAGTCCGTGTCTTAGGAGAAGGATACACGCTGGACGACCAGGAAGACATGGTCGTTGCAACTATCTCAGACACCTGGATTGCTGAATCCCGTTACAACATTCCAACTAGCGGCGTACCCGCTGGGAATTGGGTTCTGCTGGGCGGTGTTGACAACTCCATCGTGAAGACTGCAACCTTGGTACCGCTGATGCTCGAAGACGAGGAAGAGGCCTATATCTTCAAACCTATCCGACACATAACCGAGTCTGTCTTCAAGGTCTCAGTAGAGCCGATCAACCCGTCTGAATTGCCCAAGATGCTTGAGGGTCTCCGGAAGGTCAACAAGAGCTACCCTCTGATATCGACCAAGGTAGAAGAATCCGGTGAACACGTTATTCTAGGAACTGGAGAGCTGTACATGGATTGTGTTCTTCACGACCTCCGCAGGCTCTATGCTGAAATGGAACTGAAGGTATCAGATCCAGTGACACGGTTCTGTGAAACCGTTGTTGAGACGTCCGCAATCATGTGCTACGCTATCACGCCCAATAAGAAAAACAAGATCACCATGATTGCGGAGCCGTTGGACGAGGGAATCGCCGAGGACATCGAGAGCGGCAGGGTCAGCATTAAGGATCCTATTCGCAAAGTCGCCCAGTTCTTCGAAGAAAGATATGACTGGGATAAGTTGGCTGCCAGGAGCATCTGGGCCTTTGGTCCAGACGAGATGAGTCCAAACATCCTTCAAGACGACACACTGCCGTCCCAGGTCGATAAAAAGCTTCTGGGTACGGTAAGAGATTCCATTACGCAGGGCTTCAGTTGGGGCACGAGAGAAGGTCCCCTGTGTGAAGAACGTAAGTCTGTGATTTCATTTGTTCCAATTAAGTACCAGAAGGATCCTAGCATCCTGCCAAGACTCGTGTCACACTTGCTGATTGATCTCTAGCTATCCGTAATACTAAATTCAAGCTTACGGATATCTCCCTCGCCGAGCAGGCCATTTTCAGAGGAGGAGGACAAATCATTCCTACAGCTCGTAGGGCCGTTTATTCCTCATTCCTCATGGCATCTCCCCGTCTGATGGAGCCAATTTACCGCTGTGCCATGACTGGACCCGCAGACGCTGTGGCATCAATCTATACTGTTCTTTCACGCAGACGAGGCCATGTCCTCTCGGATGGACCAATCGCAGGAACCCCGCTCTACTCCGTTAGCGGTTTGGTCCCAGTGATCGATTCCTTCGGATTCGAGACCGACTTGAGGATCCACACGCAAGGTCAAGCAACTGTCAGCTTGGTGTTTGACAAATGGAGCGTCGTCCCAGGAGATCCGCTTGATCGCGAGGTGAAGCTCAAGCCGCTTGAGATGGCTCCTCCAATGGCCACTGCCAGAGATTTTGTGCTGAAAACCAGAAGAAGAAAAGGTTTGGCGGAAGATGTAACGGTCAGCAAATTTTTGGAACCTGAACTCTGGAAGGGTCTGAAAGAGAGTGGAGTCCTGGAAGGATAGACAGTTCAGACTCAGGCGTCTCAGCGGTCCACTGGTGTCACGAGTCATGGCCTCGTTTGCATGTATTTATAATGAGTGGAACTATCATGCCAAAGAACTGCTGGCATGTAGATCTTGCGGGGTCTGTTTCGCTAGTCGCTCCAAGGTCAAGTGGGTTTGAACAAATCTTCTCGATGACACTGGAACGGACATTGTTGACGTTTATCATATGGCTCCTTACTAGTTGGTCTGGACCGTTCCGATGCGGTTCTCGTATCAAGAGCAGCGAGGCTCGATGCCATGGGATATTAGATACGTCCTTTCCCCGTCTACTCGCGGAGGCCTCATTGGCAGGTCTCCAACATTTTCCGGATGACACCCATCAAGGTTCCATTTTCCAAAGCTGCAGCCACCCTCTCTTTGTCCGCCAACTGCTTGTTAACCTCCTCTGCTGTGCTATGTGTTCCTTCCTTGATGCGCACATCGATACGGAATCTAGGAGGAAGAGATTGTTCCAGGCGAACCCGTACGCCGAGTCCGATCACCGTGGCCAAGCTACAGTGCGTAATAGTCGGTGTTATGAGAACAGTGACAGTCCGGAGAGGCGAATCCGGATTGTCCGGTAATGATGGCTTAATAGAAATGTCCGGAAGAGAAACCACGGCGAGAGAACCCAATGATATAGGATGCTCCGGGTCGGATATGGTAGAGACTAGATCTAAATGATATTTGTCAACATGACCGCACTCCTTATAATCGTTAACAAAAAGAGGTAATAGGCCTGTTGTTTTCGGAGATGGTAGGATGATGAATATGTAGTAATATAAACTAAATCATGGGCATACCGAATATTTCCTGTTCATCGATCGGTTCTTCCATGAGGTCGCCATCCTCGCTTCCTGCATCCGATGAGGGCCGAGAGACAGCAGCGAAGGGATCGGTCGAATCTGCCAGGTAAGGGAGATAGGAAGCAAAGATGCTTCCATCCTCTGATCCTGGTTTACGAACGCCGGCAGGTTGGTGACGAGTCGGGAGATCTGCGACGTTCAAGATCGTGGGGTTCGAGTTCTGCATCTCTGCCATCGTAACGATATGAAGCGCAATAAGATGTGATTTAACGTGAGAGTGTGGAGTGTATTTGGAGCAGGGTCATCTGAAGGTCAGGTTGAATAGCTAGTATATAGCTATATTGATGGATGGTAAAAGCTGGGATTTCTTGTGTCATTCCCGAAATCGGATTTGACTCGGGACGCCCACTAAGTAAGTAATTAATAATGATTAACTACTCCAACTAACTAGGCCACAAGACCACTAACTAGTAGTACTATGCAAATAATACCCCCCACCTACTACATTGCCTTTGCAGATCAGTTAAATATCTAAAGTCTTTCTTGAACATCGATGACTGTGCCATGGACAGAGATTTTCGTCACTACTTATCAGAGTACCTGACGGAGTGCTGTGCTTGGCATCCTGCTGCTGGTGGACTTACCGCCTAAGGTGTAGTTAACTACCACTTTTATATTGAACATACAACAGGTCAGAACACATCAAGTTCAGGTAAATGGTCACTATGTCTGTCCGATCTCTGTGTCAATCTTGCCCGGCGATACGTAAAGCCCTCACCCCCTCTGCAGAGTATGTGACCACGCGACTCCCAGTCTTCATTCAGCTTCAACAAAACTTCGTCTCCAAAACTCCTTTCGGCTGTTCTCCCATTGTACACCAACAACGAGGTCTCGGGCGTCCAAATGCGATTTCTGGTGGCCTACGCTCATTCCACAGCTCCCCTGTCTTGAAGAAGAAGAAAGACAAAGCCAAAAAGGGAGGCGAACCGGCCGGTACTGAAGCTTCGAAAGCGGACGCAGCGAACATCGACGCCTTCGACCTTTCACAGCTACAAGATGGCATCCATGATGCTGTGAGTCGGCTAAAGGCAGACCTCTCTAAGCTGCGTTCAGGGGGAAGATTCAATTCGGAGGCGATCGAAAATCTGCGCGTCCAACTCGTGAAAGGGACCAAGGAAACGATTAAACTGGGCCAGTTGGCACAAGTTGTCCCGAAAGGCGGTCGAATTGTGACAGTACTTGTGGGCGAGGAAGATGTGAGTTGACTTACTTGTGTGGTTCTATCAAGTCCATCTGGCAATTCAAATTGATCTATATGCGATAGCGATGAAAGTTGTGCTGACTTGAATGCCTTCCCTGTTGTAGCATGTGAAACCGACAATATCGGCCATCATAGCATCTGACCTCTCGTTGACGCCGCAGCAAGATTCTCGTAATCCTCTGCAGCTCAATATTACCATCCCCCCACCAACGAAGGAATCTCGCGAGCAGACGGTGCAGGTCGCAAAGGCTGCGACAGAGAAGGCGGCTAATGCGATCCGCAACGCAAGAGGCACAGTTCATAAGCGGCTGCAGGATATGCAGAAGAAGAAGCTGGCCAGACCTGATGATATCCGAAAGGCACATGATGAAATGGAAAAGGTAGCAGAGAAGGGTCAAAAAGAGGTCAAGGATATTTTCGAGGCAACAAAGAGGTCGCTCGAACAGGCGTAAAAACACGAATAGATGCAACGTCCTCAATTATGCAGAAGGCAAAAACGGTCAATGGCCAGTCTCTACTTTTTCCCCTGGTACTGCTCTAAAGTCGACATTGCAATCAATTCCTCAGATAGGTAGGGATGCGGCCTATGAGCCACAGAATCGTTTTCTGGTATCTATGGACCATGCAGGCCATGTAAATAGTAGTACATCGAATATGACAATATTTCACTCCAGTTAATAGTTCCCGATTTGAGCGCCTACTAGAATCTACGCTCGCTTCGTGCGCCGGCTAGAAGCAAGGATAGACTCAACTTTGGCCAGAAACTGTGCGGTCTTACCGACTGTGTGGTATGTCCCGTTGTTTTGGAGATTCCTGAGTGCATCGGCAACGACGGGTCTTTCATCCGCGCGAGAGTCGAGAGACGGGTACTTTCCTCCGACAAGCTCCTCCAACATGATTTTGCGCTCCTCCGCGCCGATAGGGACAAAGGTCGTGTCCTCAGGTTCAACCATGTCTCCTTTACGCTGTGTCAACTTATCCGCACGATCCTGCGCCAGCTTCTTGACCTCCTCCATGACCAATTCTTTCTCGGTTTCGCTAGAGAAAATGACATGCTGACCCTCGAAAAGTTTCCGTGCCAATTCGTAAGGCGGTTCGTATCCGTTAGGGTAGCGCCCGCTTATCCGAGATACCTTCTCCAATATACTACCACTGCGGGCTGTCTCACCAATGGGAAGGGACGGCCAAGTTTCTCTCAGAAGGGACATGTCGTACTCTTTTGGAGGCTCATAACGGATAGGCTTTGGTAGTTCTTTCTCGGCCTGTTCGCGAAAAAATCCCTCTATCTCAGCAGCGCGTGCACTGTCGCCTTCTTCTTCTTCCGAAGACTGTCTCCTCTGCCGCCTAGGCCGATTTGTGCGACTAGCTGAACGGCCTCTTGCAGTGACGCCGGGCCTTGGAGCCCCAGGCCGACGTCCACGGACGTTATCTCCGCTTCGAAGCTTTTGAAGCCTAGAAATTCGGAGTATATTTGCAGGTGCACCGCCTGCTCGCGGTGCTGCAAGTGACCTTGCATCGATTACGCGGTTTGAGCGCACATATTCGGCATTAGGAGGTTTGGCATTTGAGGCAACCCATGAGATTTTGTTCCTGTTGTCGGACGGTCGAGGGTTGGAGGCACTTCGGTCCTGTCTCGTCGACGCAGACCGGGACGGACCTGTGTCTTCCAGAAGTTAGTACAACGTCTGCATGTGAGTATCATTATTCATAGCGAAAGCAGAGTTTGTGTTTATAGAATTATGGACTTCTTACATACCGGATGATTTATTCTTGCCTTCATCTCCTCCGGCAGGCAGGGAGATCTGTCGGAATGATACCAGAACGCCCTCCCTCAGCCTTGTATAGTCAGTATTTCGCAGGAACTGGCGTATGCCAGGGCGCCGTGGTCGAAGCATTTTGCGACGCGTCCAGGCTGAGGATGAGACCGGGGATTGTTAAAGAATTGCGTTGGACATGAGATGGGAACATGATGTTCAACTTTCTTCTAGGTTCGGGTGCGGTAATTTCAATCACGTGCCCGAAGCCGGAAGCCGGGTCCTCCAGACCATAAATATATCTCACATACATAGCGATAGTTAATGGATAGAACAGGTTACTCAGTCATCAGAGGAATTGTTCATTTATGTCCTACACCATATGATATTCTTGTCTCCTCTCTCCCGGTCTCCTTCCAGTGTGACTCAACGTTTTCTCTCTTGATCCCTCTCTCACCATCATGCTCCGCCGCAAACCGACCGCATTGACCATAACATCGGAGGACCTCGTTGTGTTCGAGGAGGCCCGGCGACAGAAGCTTCAGGAGAATAACAATGACGATGCTGCTGCCATAGCAAAAAAGGGTCTTGGTGGTCATCCTTTCGATCCCAATGATGAACTGAAACCCTTGCCTGGTGACAAGGCAAGGATTGTCCGCTCTCGCGAGGAGAGAATCGGGGTTACTCGGCGCGGTTGAGAATGGAGCAGAGCTCAGCGATCTGCCATATGGACCAGAACGGAACATTCCTTTTTCAAGGATTCACCTTATGCGACTCTTTCAATAATACCAACTCCTGGAACCTACTTTATGGCGGAACCCAGCGCTAGCGATCCTCATATGTTTGTTCCCATGATATCAGCCGAATTCTTTTTGATGTGTTCTTCATTTCAGTCCGACCTTTGGATGGCCATCTCATCACTATCCGGGATATTTGATGAGATAATCATTTATTTTCCGGTTCTTTCGAAGTATATGCTTGTTGTAATGCCTGCTGGGTCGGAATGCCTATGTGCAATACCGGCTTTTGCAGAAGCTATTGACGCAGAGGAATGGACTCCTTACTGGATTTAGGGTAGATTGCTATGTCCAGAGGCTTAATCTGCAAGATACCTAGACTTGTGCAAGCCCATGTTATTAACAATATGATATCAAAATGGTCAGACCATGTCTTGGACACTAATGTACAAACTCCTATGCCGATTCTTCTAGTGTCAACCGTAACCTGTCCCTAAACATTGCAGAACAAGTGTGACTGGCCGATGTATGCTAAAAGAAAAGAGGGTCCAAGATAGAGAATCCATCATGAGGAGCTATTGGCTCACTGTCACCGTGCCGGACTTCGAGACGCGTCTCATTTTTCAACAGATCTGAGGATCTCAGAAGAGAGGGGGGGAAAGAAAGAAAGAAAATATTGAACACTGCCATCAAGGCGAGGTATATCATAAGTATATGTAACGCAGACAACATATATAGGGTCATGAACATGCCGTTGGGTCACAGACACCTCACAGACGATTTTATCATCAAAGAATATCACACCTTTCTCGTAATATAGCGAAGTTAGCTCGACTAGGATTTTATTTTCCTTTTCCTTTTCTTTTTTTCTTTATCGTGCTCTTTTCGACGCATTTTCCGGCCCAAGATCAACCGAGTAATTCCATCTTCTTTTCAGGCCCTGCGGATCGAACACACTGGCTACACTCTGCTGCCAGTCTCTTGCTGTGATTACTATAGGCTGTGGGCCATATGCAGGCTGGCTCGGCGTGACAGATGCCACCTCTCCGGTCTGCGCATATTGTATTTGGTAATGGTTGGGCATGGAAGTTGAAGCGCCCATTGGGGGGTTGTTCATCGGCATCGGGGGGGAATTCGTGCTGGCAGTCGAAGGGGCAACCGAGAAGGCCATGTCCCATTGACTTTGTGATATGTTAGCAGCTATGCAAAGAATGGGCATCTTGGGGTCCGGTCCGTACTTAATGATCCGGGTAGGATCCCAGCTATTTTCATCGACTAAAGGAACTCCGAGCGGGGGGTTCGAGGTCTGTCTGGCTGCTAGCATACCCAGTGACTGAAGATGAGGAGAATCGGGCTTAGAATCTTCAGTTCCAGCAGAGATTGGTGGGGTGATGGGATGTGCACTATATCCCAGCCTGTTACGGGCAGGAGCCGGAACCTGGTGATACTGAGGTTGGTATTGTGAGTCAAACGGCGGCGGGCTTGGCTGGTAAGAATCGGAAGGGCTCCCATAAGGAAACGAGGGCTTTAGCTCGAAAGGACGATTTATGTCGGCAGAGAAAGCTAGCCGCAAGGAGTCAATCTGTGCCTGTATCTCTGGCATAGGCCAGTGTGATGAGCACTGTTCCAGGATTCGCATGTGTCGGGTAAAGTATTCGCGAGCGTCTGTATGGAAATCGGGATCCGGCGACGTGATGGCAACCTATCAGTGTATCAGAAAAATGGTCGTCCGTGTCCAGATTGGGAATATTGGGGGTCTCACAAGATGAAGCATGGTACACGTCAATATGCAATATATAGTAAAGTTGATTCCACGTTGCATGTAAAGCAAACCAGAGAGACCAAACCGGGCTAGTATTGCTTCTTGTAGCCGGCACAGACTTTTAGCAGATGAATAACACAAAGCCATATGTGTCTTCCAGCTACCACCCGCAGTGAATGATTTCGACGCAAGAAGTTGAGGACGGTGGAGCATTATGATCCCTAGATGGCAATGGGAATGCATATTTCCCACAAAATGAGATGGTAGCCAGGGAGGAGAGCCGTCGACAGGATAATTCACCTGCAAGTCTTGAGGAAGATTTCTAAGCCAGTCACTGAACAAAGGATTGTTCTCCACAAGGCGAGGATCTGCACCCCAGTCCTTTTGTCTCTTGATCTTATGATAAATGTCGGCGATCAACCGAATGTGATGTGCGTTTCGAACAAAGTATGAGAATTGCCTTGAACGATCGATCTCGAATTGATCCATGTCCGGTACGTCCAGCTGTGGCCGCATATCCACTGTCTCTGGGTCGACTCCATAATCAGAACGTCCTGCAGAAAAAGCACATATCAGTTATTTTGTATCAGTTTGCACTATATTCGATACGTACCTTGTGGTGCGCCAACCATTACTTCCACCACTAGAAGAGTTTGCCAGATGCGCGTTTGGACTAGACACTCCACAGGATCGAGTTCGCAGGGTCGTCCTCCTACATGCGTACCATAATGCTCGTGCAGCTCAAGATCCTTTGCCATTGACACAGCCGTTTTAACCGTCTGCCATGACCGGTAGTAATACCCTTTTTTAGGCGCAGACTCTCTGGCTTTTATTAGTAGCAAGAGCGCCTGGATTGTGCTTAAGCGTGGTACGTCCATAAAGCTGAGCTCATGTCCTTACACAACATCCCATTAGCAGGTGATCTAAACTGGAACTTCATACGTATGGGGTGCTGGAAGAAGGGCCAGAACGGAATAATAAGAGACTCACTATTAGCCATTGCAAGCCATTGCCGCCCCTGAGCAGGATCATCAGACATCCTGGCCGCGCATGCAAATATAGCTTCAAGAAGGAGGGGTGATATTGCAGCGCGCTCCTGTCGCCATTGGCGATATAGATGAGAACGATGCACCACCGGCACATAAGGATGTATGTCTGAGAAGTATATCTCGAAATATTTCAGAGCCTCTTCATCCGAAGGCATGAGCTCCGGGGGGATGCGGATTACTGAACCGGAGCCAGTACTGAGAGGGGGCAACGTCTCATCGCTTTCATCGTCAACTGGAGCTGTCGGCTCACTCATACCTTTTCTTTGCTGCCTAATATAGGGTGCTTTGGAATGGTTAGTTATTTTCCCTCAAGGGCATGAAATCTGCGCTGAACTTGAAAGGCTCACCAATGCCAGTCTCGTCGATCTTGAGCTCGCCAAGAGCTTCGCTAAGATCTTCTGCAGTTGATTGATCTTGTTCGAGAAAGACACCACTCTCTGCATTTGGAAGTGGCTGAGACGGGGTCGTTGGGAACACGGGCTGCTGTTGATATGAATGTGACACTGCAAGCTGTGGGTGCATTTCGCTATAAATGGGGTGTTGATTTTGAGCCGACGGAACATATGGCGAGTAGAGCCCTAAAGCGCTATTGTACGGAGCGATGGCCCCGACTTGATTCGGGCTGCTGTTCGCAAGATTTCGTTGCATAGGAAGGCTGTGGCTGGGGGGATTTACAGAACGAGAGGTGCCTACGGTAGGGGGCTCTTGTTCAAGCCCTTGTCCAGCTGCGAGGAAGTCGCCATCTTGCGCAATGGTCGGTGGTACGCAGACCAATTTCAATCGCGTACATGCTGAACACGGCCAAGTATTTGTGGTGGCAGCATCACATTTGATTTTCCTTTTCCGACAACCGTTGCAAGCTCGCATCACTGAGATGGGAGAGTCAGCAGGTAGCCAGAAAGAAAGCTAGGCCAGATATCAAGTCTCGACTGCATACCTTTGAGCCTCTTATGCCGGTTGTGCTCGTCCACGAAGACATAATCTGCGATTACAGTCAGCGCTTAATCGCCTAATCCACTATGTTGAAGCTCTCTGTAGGAAAGTTCGCGATATGCACAGAAAAGTCTCACTCTTTTGTCCCTCCCGCGGAGGCCCGCTTGCCGGTGTAAATGAATAACTCTGCATTATATAGCCAGAAGCTGTCTATTATTCAAGCCCCGAAATGAGAAAGAAACTATTGTTGCGATGAGCTCAGTTCCTGAAAAATAATTATTTCCTCTGCGCTGCTCACGGGACCTGCCCTTTCAAAAGGCCAAAAGCTGGGAGTGACCTTTAATGGTCAAACACTAGGTTGCCCCTCGCAGTGCTCTGATCACTCTCTGAGCAACGTATACAGTGATATGTGCCGCCCAATGGATATCATATCAGTTGTCGCAGTTTCCATACGGAACCATACCCCTTCGTGCTGCACATACGGATTGTTGAGGTGAACTTGAGGATATTCTCGGGTTGATATCGTCCTGATGTTTTCAATCCCAGTACCGTCAGAGCGAATTTAAGTCAAGATGCGGCCCACGCGGAAGATATGTCGCGGCACTGAACTTGTGGTAGCTTCCCCGAAACTGGCGATATAAGAGACGGCGCTGATTCCTGCGGTTTGCACATGCGGGGGAAATGCGCGGACTGCCTTGATGAGCGATAATCAGTACCATGTAAATCGATCACCGTTCGAACGCGATATCATTGTACTGAAAGGGATCAGGTTGAAGACTAACGATTATGTCCAATCACGCAGGTATCACACTTGTTCCTCTCAGAGCTGATCTGATAGAAAGAGAGCTGCCGGCCTACCCCGGTGACAATAGTTAACACAAAAGCGCCAAGAAAGGTCTCCCGGGCTTGACTGAAGGATTGAAATATGGCAACCCTAGGACCGATTCCGGTGCATCTATGGGCCCTATGAGAGAATGCCTGGCAATGTTGGACGATTGCCTGGACTGAACCGAGACTCTGTCAATGTGAGAGTGACGGGCATGCGATGACAAAATACACAGCTAGAGCCGTGGATGGTAATAATGTCTGCGCGCGCTGCCCGAAGATGGCGGTGATGGAGGATCGATCAGATCATCGGACGGGGACGCTGCGGGACAGGCGAATGATAAGAAGGGAAGGGATCGCTCGAGAGAGTGAGGGGGAACTTGTGGTAGCGCGCAAATAGCGTCAGCGCGCCCAGCCTCTCTGAGTCCAAAGGCATTCGAGTGTGCTAAATTTGAGGTAGTTAGCCGATGACGGCGAGAACGTTTGCGGCGCAGAAATAGTGGAGGGGATTGAGCCGGAGTCGTTCGGCGGGTCGAAGATGGGTTTAATAAATGAATGATTCAGAGTTCAGAGTTCAGACCAACTTACCAAAGTTTCTTGGTGTCGTTTAACTAAGTGGGTTCGATCCCTTTGATAACCCCAGGCGTCTTTCGATCAGGGGTCCATCAACGTGCAGTGCTCCAGTATAGTTATAATATACATATTATTCATGAGGACCCAGGTAGAAGCAATCTGAAACAGACTAATCTCTTATAAGGCTGCTTATCCCCCGCTGACTACCCTCTCTGTCAGCTTGCAATGCGCGCAAACAATACATCTGAAACCCACTAATCGTACAGGCACATATAAGTAACTGATCCTGAGACGAAGTCCTCTCATTCTTTGTCCTGCATCACTGCATTGCCCAATCACATCCTTAATTAGCAGAGCTAGATATCAATTAGATGGTGTGCTTTCTCTTTCCACACATGTCAAAATGTAGCAATCCTAGATGTTGAATGACTCCTGAACTGACTCGTCAGATCTTATATAGCAGCTCATCATCTAGGAAGTAGTGACTCGAACACATGGGATTGAAAACATGGAGATGATGTGGAAAAGTGATTTTGTAAAGTAGGTCCAACATCTTATTCAATGGATTGAGAATGCTGGATGAGAGTCTTTGTTTGATGTTACTTGTTCACGATTCCTTTCAAGATTTGGCCACCGAAATTGACCACGAATTCTAGGGACACACCTGACTTAGGGTTAACCTCCTTCCTTCTCTGCTCAACAAAGGATTTGCCTCCTAGCAGCACCGCATTTTTAGGCTGTTTAACATGTGCCCGAAGCGTCTGTTATTCACCGAAGTGTTTCTCAACCTGCAACAACCTCCTTCATGGTAGCAGACCCAAGTTCAAAATCTATCCAATACTCGATCTGCCTATCTAGTCTCGAGGAATTTAAGCAGATATGCCAACACTAAAGCAATTAACATGTCATATTGAATGGGCACCATCAAACATCGCGTTCCGCGAGTACGGCGTCGCCTATGGAGATGGCGTGGTGGAAAGCCACATCGCAATTCCTGATGGCTCTACACCTTTCACTATCAATCTGAAATCGGACGGATTTATAGCTCCTGGTCTGGCCATGTTTGTATTCATAGATGGCGTCTATCAGTGTAATCGTCACAGATATGGTCTCCAAATCAGTGATAAGGCTGGCGTGGATAGCTTATCAACCATGGCTAACTTTCGGGTCCGTCAGAAAGAAGAACGCCTTCCAGATGGCAGCTGGATAGGAAGATGCTGGAGGTTCGAGCCCTTGAATATTGGTAAGGTCTCCTGACAGCACGGTATCCTTACCATACCTGACAACTGCGTTTTAGTTCATGCTTTGAATGATGCGGCTTTATCAGGACATTTTGAGCATCTTGGGACAATTCATGTCCTAGTACTACGCTGTTTACCTGACACTAGCATGCAAGATCATGCCATCTTCGATTCTGATTCGGACTGTCCAACATCGTCTCAGTCTGAAACAGCAGTCATAGCTGATGATGAAAGTATTTTCTCCTTTGCCTCAGCGGGAAGTTGATGAAGAATCGCTGACATTCAGCATCAGTTATACATTCGTCACACGGTCAGGTAAGAAGCGAGGGCGGATTGAATCTTCAGCCCTGGGCAGCCTTTGACGGCTCGGGTGACGCCCCATATTATAAAGCCAGACAAAAGAAGTCACGCGAACCATCTTGCCCGAATCCTCCTTCCACCTGTAATGGTGTGTCAAACTCCTGGAGAGAATCCAGAAAGACTTGCAGAGGTGATTGGAGTCCATACAGATATGATGCGGATTTGAGGAGTGCCTCTGTTGATGAACATAAGACTGCAAGTAATGATATGCGACGGGCCAGGCAGACAAAAGCTAATACCAGCTATCATGTCTCCGGTTCATCAGCATATGACAGACGACAAGGGACAGAAGACACGAACTGTGCTCTAGATTTCGATCCTTTCGATTCTGTCATCTCTACCTCAAAGCATGCGCGCACGGCTCCATCACACAACTCATTTGTTCCTAGTGGCACCCCGATAGTGGTAAATATCAATCCTATACTATCGAGACCACTTACTCCGGGCAGCGGCTATGGTCTGCAAGAAGAAGGCTTGATGGGAACCGACGACATCGGTCGTGCCTATCCAATCTCGAAGAGGCGCGAGCGTCATCGAGAGTACAATGGTTGGCGGCACCATGAGGGCCCCGGGAAAGATCAAGAATTCCAGGGCAACCATAACTCGAGCATGCACAACATAGTGTCTAGGGATATCGGGCCCGCTCCATTCTCTGAAAGACACCAGTTTAGGAAGCATCGGCAACATGATGGCCGCGATTCTGATAGTCACTGGGCTAATACTGAAGAACTTTGGGATAGCGGAGCTCAGGCCAGGGATCAAGCCTTTGACAGCAGTCAAACCTCCACTGGTTGGAAACCACATGGTGAAGAGGGTTTCCCGTCGGAAGACCATGATCCCTGGGTTGCCGGTAGTCCTCAAATGGGGCAGGGCGAGAATTCGGAATGGGAACACGGGGACGATAGAAGCCGAGCAGGAGTAGACAATGACTGGGCTCCCATTGACTCTAGTGCCAGTTCCTCCAGGAACGAAGACTGGCTTAAAGACCAGTCATGGGAAAGCAATGACAATAGAAGCACTGAGGATCATGGCTGGGATGAAAACAAAACCCCTGATCAAGACAGTATGCCTGGGAGACAATCCCATGCCGATGAGCATGACCCTGCTAAGGTAGATTCTTGGGACAACAGTGGTCCCAAGGAGGGTTCGGTCCCGGAAATCAATTCCCCAGGAAGCTCACATTGGCATTCTATCAACCATGATACTGGCCACCATGCAGCACCTAGCAGATTTAACGTACCAGTTCCATGCGGCCAGGGTGTGCAGGAGGAGCAAGAGACGCTCATATCATGGCCAGGAAACCAGCAAAAAGCAGAAAATGGATCTTCTTCCTCGACAATTCAGTCGAGCAAACGAGCATCATCCCAGAATCAAACGGTGCTTATATCTCCGCTCATTACGACAAGTGACGGAAATGAGCCGTCTCTCTACACTGTTCCCTCATCTGTCGCCGAGTCTCGTTTATTGTCGCATCAAGTTCAACTGGGTAATGCTGCAGAGTATATCCACAAAGTCAAACAGCCGACGTACATTGACACTCTAGAACATCCATACGCGAAGTTCATTTTTAAGTATCGAACGAAAGGTACTGATACCCTTCATTCTGATCGACACGACTGACGACTTACGCGGTCCCAGGAGCTATCGAACGGCTGTTAGGAATCAAACTCGAACGCGATATGGATGAAGAAAAGAGGAAACTAGAGGATATCCCAAAAGAGGAACTCATTGCCCACATTCTACGCGCCGAGGTATTTGGGTGACCTGAAGGATTATCATACGTGCTGACGTTCTTTGATAGGGCTTCTCTGCTGAGAATCATAGTTTCCCCGGTAATAGCCATAGAGGGAATGCAATGCCTATGCCAGGTTTCACGCAGTCCGGCACCTTCGATATGAGATATCCACCTTCCACCAACATTGCTTGTGGGAAGAGTACCGAAGAGGGCACTGTCGATTCTGGAACATCTGCCTCGCTAAGAAGAGACATATGGCGCGAACCTCGTGATATGACATTCTCGTCGAACGGACACTCTCCGACGAACATAACAGAGCATGGCCGTCCCACTTTCGAAACAGCATATGGTGGAAAATTGCCGAAGTATGACTCCTGGTCTACAAAAGCGGATCAGAATATCAACGCGTCCAGCACGAGCGCAGAAAACAATGCTACTAGTTTGTTGGCACGCAAGTACTCGACAAATCCTCAAGATCGCATGGAGTATCCTAGTCAGGTCTCTTGGGAAACTGCAGAGCCAGCTGGCCCATTCATTCATCCGGCGGGGCCTTTCGCTCAGGCCAAAGTCTCTGGAAGCGAAAACAGCTCTTTCCAAGGAGAAGTCCCACATAACCCTCCGTCCAAAAGTTATTCGAGCGGAGTCTCCCGGCAGTTTAGTAGCGAAACGAGTCAAGCGCAGAACAGCGGCCGGGACGATCAAAGTGAAGATGTGAGCTGGTAACTAAATCTCTAGATATTGTATTAGTACTATCTGTTTAGGGTTGCGAATCGATTATTTTCAATGGTATAGAATTGAATTAGTATTTGACAAAAAAAAGTTTACAGTGGAAAGTTAACTAAAGAAAGGAAAAAGGAAGCCAGCTGTCTACTAGCATGAACCCGTAAGTCCTTATCAGCATCAGTAGTTATAGTTCCTGAATGATAAGTTAATTGGAGGTCTTGTCCAAGCCACCGCCCGCGCCACACGGAGTTTTGCCCTCGAAGAAGCCGCGGGCAAACAAGTCGCGAACCTGGAAGTTGAGCCCGCGACGAGGCACTCCAAGGCAGAGAATATTTAGTTATTATCGAAGCGGTTCTCAATTGATCTGGATCTCAGTTTTCGCGCAGCAGAGTCACTGATCACCCATTGTTCCATAGACTGTCTCCGAGTCGCGATCCGATCGCGTTGCGATCCTTCCGGCGAGTCCTTTGAAGCTGGCAGGACCATGAGCACCAAACGACGCGTAGCAGCTGCCGCTTCGCCAGAGTCGTCCGTCCATGGACAAAAGCGGAGGAAGGTCTCCGTAAGTATACCTTCTTCTTATCCCTTAAAAGTTGGCCCCTCGGCTCAATTGGGGCCTTGGACTGGGCACAATGGAATCGCTCTGATCATATTTCTGCAACTTGCTGGTTTTGCCCCCGTCCTTGGACGCGAATCTATCACAGGTCGCGCCGTCTGGCGCTTCCTATGATGAGCCGCGATGCCGCGCAAGGTGGCCAGCGCGAGAGCTCTCAACTTCCAACAACTGCTCTCATGGACGATGCTTGAACATGCATTGCATTGGGTGCCTCTCTCTAGAGACCGTCCTCGACGCTGACAAGATGGCATCGCATATCGACAGGATGATTCTTCCGCTGACATCGAAACTCCCCAAACCACAACCGAAGCCGGGTTGGAATTGCTTGCGCATATCAAACAGTCAACAGATAAGAAGTGTGTTTGCTCGCCATCCCTGTTGAATTTCCCTCTGTCACGGTTTCTAGTGCTAACCTGTGCGACCTTTCCCTGTGAGTAGTGGACGTCGGATTGCCACCAGCTTCCTTCATCTTCCCGATAGAGTATGTTGCTATTCTCCGGTTGACGTTTTGAGGATAATACTGTATACGCGAATTTCTGTCTAATGGGGTGTTAGAAAGAGAATCCAGATTATTACCGGGCCATCACGCTCCCGATCGCCATAGATACTGTTGAGGTAAGTAGAAACTATTTTGTTCGACCGTCTGCGCGAACAGACCCAGAACTCGGCGGTCTAATTTCACAAGCTACTGTAATGATCACGGTGTCGTGACGTTGCTTGAATGCTTATGGCCAGTAGCTCGGATGGATGCATTTCATATTCTGGCTCTGTTCCATATCAATTATGATATTAACATCGTCGGAAGGACAAATTGAAGCGCCACCAATACCCCACGCTCACCACCCTCGAAAGCGATCTCAAGCGCATGATTAGCAATGCGAAGTTTTACAACCAAAAGTCTTCTTTAGTATTCGCCGACGCCGAGAGAATACGCAAAATACTTTCCAACAGTATGCCAAAGATCAACCCGGCGTACAAGGACCCGAAATACGTCGCATTTCCTACTCCATTACCAGAGGAGGCCTCTCCCGATTCCAGAGATGAAGGAGATGAAAAAATTGCTGTTGGCTCTAAGGAATCTCCAGACAGGCAGCAGAAATTAAGACTGCGCTCCGGGTCGCGGTCTGTAGTTGAAAAGAATGATCAGCCACAGATAAGCTTTGAAGGCGACAATCTTCAGAGTGCGCAAGATAAGATCATTTCGGAGTTAATCAACCTAAAAGATCCAGAGTAAGCTGGCAGGCCCTCTGTGCTCGGTAGATGTTTCCTAACAGACTCCCAGTGGCAGGGAAGTGGGACTTCCCTTTGTCAATAAACCCGATCGCAACCTCTACAAGGACTATTATGAGATCATAAAGCACCCAGTCTCACTAAGAGCTCTACAAAAACAGGTCCGCGGCACAGACGGGAGAAAGGCTGGTCCAAGGACAACCGCTTTTCCAACCTGGCGATCATTCGAGGAAGAAGCGGAGTATATATGGCGCAATGCGAGGGAGTTCAATGAAGACGGCAGTGAAGTTTTCGTCTTTGCCGGTATACTCGAGGTATGACTCACAATCACATAGCTTGTGCTGCTTTTTGTTCTAAAGACCATTCTCAGGAACGCTTCAGACAATGCGTTGCTGAAGCCAGAAGAGTCGTGCCTGATGAAGCGCAAGAAGATACGGACGGGAGCACTCCTCGCCTTAGGCTGAGGATAGCTACCACAAAGACTCCAGAGCCGTCCTCGCAGAGACTGACGTTGAGGCTCCCTGGCCAAAAATCGGATAGCACATCGAAAGACGAGAAGACTCAACCTGGGGTGACTGTCGACAGCGAAGCGCTTAAAAGACAGCAAGAACTCGTCCGTGCTGGTTCAAAAGGACAAGAACTCGATGTTCGCTCGACGCCAGTGACAAGGAATCTTAGGAGAACAACTGGCAGTCCGCAGCTAGGCGCGGGAAAGTTCCAGGTTCCACAAGAGAATCGGGCGAGTAGCTTTGCGATCTCTCCTGCGCGCTCTACAACGGCAGCTGTTAAAAGTGAGGCACAAGTGACTGTGTCGCCAAACCTGGCCGCTGTCCAGTCTCCTGAGGACAGTCAGGAAATTGTGCAACCAACGGCTGGATTCGCCACAATACCTCCTTCGGGGTCCAGTGTGCCACCGCCCCCGAGTCTTACACCGTCCAATGCGAGTGGCAGCCCGGCTCACCATATTGGTCAGGCTGTAGATCTTCACTTACCGCAAAATGTTTCTTTTGACAGGAGTATTTGGGAGAAGCAAGACAGAAGTAGGTTACCTAATTTGAGTTGACCCACCGGTCCTTCAGCTGATTATCCCAGGCCCTGTCAGTGCTCTTCTTACAAACGTCAGCATATTCACTCACCCTACCCTGAACCTTCGCAAGGCTCTCAAACTCGATATACCGCCTTCCACCATCGCATTGCAACAGTCAATAACGGTAAATCTTCCTTCGACTCACAATTATCTCCTAATACGTCCTACTACTGCAGAAGAGACCCCTCAACGACACATTAAACTTGTGGCCTCCGTTGGGACCCAGAAGATCCCTTTGCCGGTCCACACTAGTCCTCTTGATTCCGCCAGCCCGGTGTACGAACTGCGTCTCAACCGAGGTGTTACTCGTGTCGACCTGGAGGTCATTGCTGGTCCGTCCAGAACTGTATCAAGGAGTGGACCTCCGGGTTCCGAGTTCGAATATGAGCGTTTGACGATATTTTTCCATCTGATGCGACAGTGAACCTGGGTTATAATGTGCTCTTGATAATAGATAGATGTGCTGGCTACATACATACCCACCGGCCAGCCAGACCTGCCCCATATGGATCATAACCCAGAGGGTTACGGCCGAGTGTTTTCAACGGATGTCTTCCAGGTCTTGGTTCTTAGCGTTGTGCATGCTATACCGTTGCTAGGCACCAGTATTTGATACGTGCTACCTGCTAAGCTGGCGTAGGTATTATTTTTAATGAGTCGATTGCATTATTCATACATCCCATCTTCCCTGGTCGTTTTGAGCTGGCTCTGCCAAGTAACCTCTTGAGAGACGAATCTCTAATCCCTCTTGAGTTCTACCTATGTAGAATCAGTCAGACACTATGCCATTATAGAGTTTTTCGCATCCCAGTCTGTTCGATTAGATCTATATGAACGAAAAAGAGGCCTTTCCTTAAGCCGCCACCAGTAGTACAGTAAACCTTGGTTAAAAGCAACCAATTCAGCAGAACCGGTACTAGGACTGAGAAGGCAAAGATCTCGAGGTTGCCTGAGTGGGTCGTCTAATCCACTCAGAATCGCGACTTTTTCAGAAAAGCTGGAGCCAAAACCTAGCGCATCGCATTGTTGGATGTGTGCCAATAGATTATCGGTTAAGCTGCTTAGCTAAGGCGAGCACTTCCCCAAGGAACCGTGGGCTTGCATCTTTTGCACCCGCGGCCTCGCCTGAACCCGAAAAAAAAAATTTCGAGAGTGGGCATTCTTTTCTCCTATAAAGCTCATCCCGCCTCAACCGTCGGAGTGCTCATTATCAGCATCTTTCCCCTCCCCCTCCCTGTCCAAAAGTACAGTGCTCTCATAGTACTTGGATTTCTGCCTCTGTGCAATATTTTTTAAAGATGTCTGACGAAGTGTACGAGGGTGCCATTGGCATTGACCTTGGTAAGATTATCGGTCCAGTGGTTCACATATCAGCAACTGACTTTCTTTACAGGTACCACCTACTCCTGTGTCGCCAACTATGAGGGCACCAATGTGGAAATCAGTAAGTCTGCGAGCGTGTGAATCTATTCCACTTTTCCAGTCTGACAAGTATTTGTGCGCAGTCGCAAACGAGCAGGGTAGCTACACTACCCCTTCCTTCGTCTCGTTCACCGACAAGGAACGCTTGATTGGTGAGGCTGCCAAGAACCAGGCGGCCATGAACCCGCAGAACACCATCTTCGATATCAAGTAAGTCATCTTGGTTCAGTGAATCTCTTTATGCCGTGTCACATGTGCTAATGGCCCTCAAGGCGTCTTATTGGACGACGATTTGATGACCCTATCGTGAAGAAGGACGTTGAATCTTGGCCTTTCAAGGTTGTCGACCAGGGCGGCAACCCTGTTGTTGAAGTCGAATATCTGGGCGAGACCAAGACTTTCTCTCCTCAGGAGATCTCGTCCATGGTCCTCATGAAGGTGCGAACTTGTGTATATCGCTATTTTCCTGTGGCGTGCTAACATCTATTTCAGATGAAAGAAGTGGCTGAGACCAAGCTTGGAAAGAAGGTCTCTAAGGCTGTCATTACCGTTCCCGCCTACTTCAATGACAACCAGCGCCAGGCTACGAAGGATGCCGGTGCCATTGCGGGCCTGAACGTTCTCCGTATCATTAACGAGCCCACTGCTGCCGCTATCGCTTATGGCTTGGGCTCTGGTAAGTCTGACAAGGAGCGTAACGTCCTGATCTACGATCTCGGTGGTGGTACCTTCGATGTCTCCCTGCTTAACATCCAAGGTGGTGTGTTCACTGTTAAGGCTACCGCTGGTGATACCCATCTGGGTGGACAGGACTTCGACACCAACCTTCTGGAGCACTTCAAGAAGGAGTTCCAGCGCAAGACGAAGAAGGACCTTTCCGGTGATCCCCGTGCCCTCCGTCGTCTGCGTACCGCATGCGAACGTGCCAAGCGTACCCTCTCAAACGCTACCCAGACCACCGTGGAGATCGACTCCCTGTTCGACGGTGAGGATTTCAACGCACAGATCACTCGTGCTCGTTTTGAGGATCTGAATGCCAAGGCTTTCGCCGGCACTCTGGAGCCCGTCCAGCAGGTGTTGAAGGACTCTGGCCTGGACAAGGCCCAGGTGGACGAGATTGTCCTGGTCGGTGGTTCCACCCGTATCCCTCGCATTCAGAAGCTCCTCAGCGACTTCTTTGATGGCAAGAAGCTCGAGAAGGTAAGATCTCATTCTTTTTACCTTGTTCACAGTCTGCAGATGAGGCGCTAACAATGTCGCGTAGAGCATCAACCCTGACGAAGCCGTCGCTTATGGTGCTGCTGTCCAGGCCGGTATTCTGTCCGGCAAGGCTACTTCTGCTGATACTCAGGACCTGCTGCTCCTTGATGTGGTTCCTCTCTCCCTGGGTGTGGCTATGGAGGGCAATATCTTTGCTCCTGTTGTCCCTCGTGGCCAGACCGTTCCCACCATCAAGAAGCGTACTTTCACTACTGTTGTCGATAACCAGCAGACCGTGCAGTTCCCCGTCTACCAGGGTGAGCGCACCAACTGCGCTGACAACACCTCCTTGGGAGAATTCACTCTCGCTCCCATTCCTCCTATGAAGGCTGGAGAGGCAGCTCTCGAGGTTGTCTTCGAGGTCGATGTCAACGGTATTCTTAAGGTTACTGCTACTGAGAAGTCTTCTGGACGCAGTGCCAACATTACTATCTCCAACGCTGTTGGTAAACTGTCGAGCAGCGATATCGAAAACATGATCAACGGTAAGTTCGGTTGCCTCTTATTATTGTTTCTCCGAAGTATGTTTTCTAATAGAAATTCTTTAGATGCTGCTAAGTTCAAGTCGAGCGATGAAGCCTTCAGCAAGAGGTTCGAGGCCCGTCAGCAGCTCGAGTCCTACATCTCCCGTGTGGAGGAGATGGTCTCCGACCCTACTATGTCTCTGAAGCTCAAGCGTGGAAACAAGGAGAAGATCGAATCGGCCCTGAGCGACGCCATGGCTCAACTGGAGATCGAGGACTCCACTCCCGAGGATCTGAAGAAGAAGGAACTCGCTCTCAAGAGGCTGATGACCAAGGCGATGGCCACCCGGTAATTATGATTCCTCGCCTTAGCGACACGAAGGGGTCCTCCTTCGCGGAAGCATGATAATCGTTATGGCCGTTCCTCCGGCGGGAATCCATTCTGTTTGGTCGTTTCTCTATTCCCAAAAGTTTCTTCGAAGGACCCGGTTACATACCTGTGCCTCTTTTTTTTGCATCAATGGAAAGATACATTAGGTTCAAAGATGTTATGGCATTGGCAGTTTTCATGCGTCATGTGATGGGCCTGGCATGCTGCCGGACCTCCTTTGTATTCGGTCTGGCTTTTGCCTTCTCCGCTGTTCTCTTTGTCTCCTCACTTCTCTCTTGCTATGGCCCATAGAATAACGAGTTTCTGATAAATGTTTATGCCTTGCCTTCTTCCTCTTAGGCTTCTACGCAATAGAATTATGGGTGTGATCATATAAAGAAAAAGAAAAGAAAAATTATAATTCGGAAATTAATATTCTTTTTTATAGTCTGCTATGCTTTAACACCTTGAATAGAAAGAAGAAGTGGCGGTGGGAGTGGTAGATCCATCGACAGCTCCCCTAGAACTCTCGGCTCCTAGGTCCAGAATAAAGCGGATAGGGTCGTCACATTATCCGCTAACGGATACGCGAATAGAGGAATCTCAGCAACATCCCCACTGCTATTACCACTCCTTTTGGGACTGAACGAAGTAAATCTAGCAGGAGAGTCGTTTCTGATCCCTTGAACACCGCAGCATATCACAACTCTCAAGTCGTTGTGCAAAAAAAAAAAAGTCCGACGCTTGCCTCTCACCGGCACCTCCCAACAACCTGCCGGTTGTGGTCTGGCATTTCTGGTGACACGCTAATTGTGGACATAATGAACCCAGCCGACGCTTCAAGAAGCGCTCAGAAGACGGCAAAGCGCAAACTTGACGGACAGGACGAGAGCGAGTGCAATACTGGCACGACTACAGAGGAAGCCGGGAAGCGTCCAAGAACGATTGGACCATCACTACCTTCGCTGCCTGTCGAGGAAACTGCCAGTGGCAATGAAAGCGACAGCGACAGCAGCGGAGATAGTGATATAGGACCAAGCTTACCGCCTGGTGACAATTCTCACCTTCGAGATGTCGGCTCTAGCCATGATGTTGGCAAACCAGCAGACGATTATGCGATCGACCGACAAGCTCCATTGAAGCAGAGTGCTCCAATCTCTAGTCAAAACCAACGTGATGAATGGATGCTTGCGCCACCAGACGATTCCGACTGGACTTCGCGCGTGGACCCGACGAAGCTGCGTAACCGCAAGTTCAACACAGGCAGAAGTACCAGAGGCCCTCACCCGTCCGGCAACAAGACGGCTACACCATGGACAGAGACCCCGGAACAAAAGATGAGGCGTTTGGAAAACGAGGTCATGGGTATCCAGCCTCCTGTGCCGGGTGTCTCGAAGGAGCCGACATCGGATAAAATCATGGAAAAGCATCTACAATCGTACAATGTCAGTCATCAGCTCTGCTCATATACTCTATGTACTGACGAAGCTATAGGATAAAACCCAGCGCAAAGCCCTTTATAAGGAACACCAACAGTCTTCTAAAGCGTCAGAAAAGCAAGATGATCCAAGTGCACGTCCTTTCGATAGGGAGAAAGACATTGCCGGCCCTAGGACTATAACTGCTGCCCAGCGCCGAGAAATAATTAATAAATCATCAGATTATACTTCTCGCTTTACAAAAGGTAAATTTCTTTGAATATATTGTACAAGTGGATAATTAAAAGACTTTTTATTATAAAGTCACTAAATATAAAAATAATAATAAAAAAAAATAAAAAAAAACTAATTATTCTATTTTTTTTATTCCGCCCCAAGCTCCCTAGACGCACTTCTGTGGCAGCCTGAGGCGTCAGTGTTCTATGCCCTGTGCCCCGAGCCTTGGCTTACTGGGTAGGAGTCCAGAGATAGAGCCTGAACCAGATTCAGCGACAAGGTACAGTGTCACCCAACCCTCTTTGTGACAAACAATTCTTCCATGAACTCAAATCTGTATGCAGAATTTATTCACATACCTTCCTTCTTAGATCAGAGATTTATTCCAATATATTGATAATTTTTAGGCGCCCATGAGACACTGAGACTCAGTCTGTTGCTTTAAATCTGGCCCGAATTCTTGATCCTATCAACGCAATAACATGGGGCCCGCTTGCGTTATCCTACTTGGGAGTCCCGATTGAACATATATTGGTACACTCGTAGATCCACATGCTTGTAGTTCGAGATGATGATTATCAAGTAGCGTTAGCAAAACTCACAGGATCTGGATTCATTCGCGCCGCTCCTGATCGCACACCACCCCCAGAAGTTTTGGCTCGCCTTCGAGACCCGCAGGGTGGGTGAATAGAATTAACGCGGGCTACAAACTGCTTGATCACGCATCTGCAACCTTTAACTACCCTGTTTTCTCGGGTCAGAAAGAGCAAGTTGTCTTGCTTCCAAATTCCTTCGCGCACCTTCCGACCGATGATACTACAGGGAGTTTCCACTCGACTTATCAGGGCTCAATTGGAAGAAATTATGATATCTACGACAATTGATTGTATCCGCTTGAGCATGCAGTAATTGAAAGCTTTGTTGGGGCAGCAGTTGATGATGATGACAGTGGAATCTCTGCCTGGGGAGAATTACTTAGATCATGGGTTTCAATGATGGTAGGGTATCTTGATGTGATAGCTGTCCAGACAAGCGTCGAGTGGAGTGGTATAGTGTAAACTTCGGTCGAAAGCGCGAAGCTGAAGTCGGACCACTTGACCGACGCATCGCAAAACGCCTCGGATTAAAGAAGGAAATGCTGGTAGATATGAGGGAACATCAAGTTCAGGAATGACTCCCTACTGAATAGTTCGCGAGAACGCTCTAAGCGAGCCACTACAAGTCTCAGAATCAGACAGCACAATCCTCTTAAATCGCATTTATGTGTGATGAAATTTAACGATGTAGTGACGGTTTCATTTGAGCTAGCACTCTTGCCAAATCGCTCTAGACGCTATGACTATTTGTTGTACCTGTAATGGATATCAACTGAGAAAATAGGGTTGTCCCGGATCCGCGAGGTAGGTACCCAAGAGCAGATGAAATATTGCTCCAGAAGAATATATTCCCAATTAGTCAATCCAAACGGACTTGGAAACTGCATATTGCAGAAACCATACAAGACAACACCAATGCCCTATGAAGGAGGTGTTGCACTTTGAATAAGATTCTGGTTCTTTAGAGCCGGAATTGCCTTCTGTTCCGTCCATTCGGTGCATTTCATCAACGGCTTCCGAGGTTCCCCGGGCTCATAGAAAGTCAGAGGATTCCAAGACTTGACTGGCTCTGTTCTCATGGTTTTGGTGTTGAACGCCTTCTGCTTTGGGGGAGGAGGGACGTTTTTGAGGACCTCGTCCCAGACGTGAGGGTGCATGGATGACGCGGTGTAACCGATAAGCTCTTTTGAGTAGAGAATCTCCGGTTCCTCGGGATTGTGGTATGGTTCTGACTCATAGTGCATGCCGCTGACAATGTCGCCAGTGACGTGGTGCTTGGTGCCGCTGCCAGGCCCTTGAGCGTTTGTCTCGACGAAAATGATAGTGTGATACCGGGGGGGCGGCATATCGGGATCCTGCATGGCAAGATTGAGCTTAAGTTTGTAAACTTTATACGACATAGTTAATGAAGTTGGAGAAATTTCGTATTCCTGGTGAAGGGAAACAAAATGAAGACTAACAGTGAGCAGGAGCTAAATGCAAAAAATACCAATGAATAAACTAAGTAGATTCTGCCAACTATGGATAGAATGTCTTGGCTCTTTAATACTTCTCTGCTCACCAGAGAGATGAGTATGATAGGGAACAACCACAGCAGTAAATGAAGAAGTGACTGTGATGGACATGCAGCATGGAATCTTAGTCAATTATTCTTTGGCCAATCAATCTAGGGTAGCAGCCAATTAGTCCTCAAGAAGGCCAATAGCAGTCAAGGCTGTGCCGCCATATTACCACCAACTACCTTTGAAATTGAAACAGATTCTGTGCCGCACATTCCAAAGACAAGCAGGATGGTTCATCTTCATAAATGACTAAATCTAAATATAGGAAGATCAGCACTACTTACACCCATTGGTGTAGAAGGCGCTGACATGAAGTGAAGAGAATGTTCTGGGCACATAAAAACCAAATCTATATTTAGACAAGTTTTGATGCACAGGAGACAGGACTAAAGGATTCTTGTTTATAAAGATAACCAAATTTGCTGATACTTTGCTCTTCCTGGCTAAGAAGCGGATGTGAAGGTTGAAGCATATGTAACGTTTAATAGTTGTTCCGGTCCAAGTCAACAGGGCAATTTCAATTAATGTCGTCTGTCAGCCCAATCAATCTGATGAACTTTCAAACTTACTTCCATCCCGAGCACCAGCTCCCATCTGTTTTGTATCTGGCTCAGACTATTGCCGACAGTTTGTCGAATGTCACTAGGGACTATTCCAGCTCTCCCTTGGGTTCGCGATGAGCATGAACTACTGGGCCGGCTTCCAACGATAGATGAGATTGAAGCAGCTACCACAGAATTCCCTAGCATATTCGATTCAAGTTCTCGGCGGACCGTCCAGATTGATGAAATTTATGTTGTCAAATACGGACCCGCAGTCTTTGAGAATGAAGGCCACGCATTGCTGGCTTTTGGAAGTTGTGTGTGCGACAGGCCTATGTGGCAGAGCTCTTCGATCGCCATCGGCAGGTCGTGTTGAGCGGTCATAATAGTGTATTTACACACTCGGATTTTCAACGGAAGAACATTCTTGTTTGAGAAAGGCACAGCTTGCCTAGCAGTATCAGTGGCAGCGATTCTAAGAGATTGTTTGAAGTTGCTGCTGTTCTAGATTGGGAATCTGCAGGCTGGTATCCTCGCCGCTGGGATTACTCGCTGTGTTTCACCTACTTTGACTGGTCAGATGATTGGCTTGAGAAGGTGGAAAGAATCCTCAATCCATGTGTTCCCCAAGCTGCATTGATGAGATTGGTAGGACAGAACTTAGACTTATCCCCTCAGCAAACAGGATATGTCAGATTTTGTGTAATCTCATATTTAGATTACAACTGAAATCAGTGCATGTCAGGGTCAGACTGAACTAGATTGGCACACTGTTGCAAATGTGTATGATTTTCTATGGGAATTCAGACTGGACACAAATTTATGTGCATGCAAGGCTAAATCCACTAACTATAAAAGACTAACTAAATGAGCATAATAAATTACACACTAATACCAAAAATACCATTTTCTGACACATCTTCTCAGCTGAATACTTGTTCAGCTAAATATGCTGATCTCATTTTCTTAGCATTTCTGCAACATTATTTTAAGCCTCAAATCTTTTATATCTCTCTATACTATTTCAATTTCATATTGAGAGTAATAAAATTCTTCAGATTTAACATTTCAATAAATCTTCACTGCTTCTCATCATATAATGTTTTGATTAAATCATTAGCAGACATTTGATTGATTAACATTTAGCTAACATTTATCTCTTCAGTCTAAGCTCATTTTTACAGCCAGTGCTGATAAATATTGACATGGCAAAGTTTAATAGTTATATGAAGATTTTTACTGCTAATTAAACAAATTGTCTAATAATTATTGCATTGAATTGAAAAATTCATTTCAGAGTTAAACTATAGTGCTTTGAACATTTATTTTCATTAAAAAAGTTATTTTTCAGCTTCAAATATTACTAAAAGCTTTGCTTCAGTGAATGAAATAGTCATAGTTCTTTGATGTATTATTCTTCAGTTAATGAGTTTTTTAAATAGTTTTATAATATACTTTTTAGAGCTTTGTTGATTAAAGTTATTAGCTAGCAAAACATTACTAACACTAAAAAATATCTCTTCAGTAAAAGCATTGTTATATTCAATAGTGTAGTGTTTAGTTCTCAATAAATATTTAATTGTTTAAATTGCTGTCTTAAAATGTAATGAGCTGAGTTTGATATTCTGATATAAGCTTTAAATACTTTCAGCTGCTGCACATGCTTTTGAAAGCATAAAGTCTTTAAGCATAGAGTCTCTAAAATTTTTAAACCAATTAGAACATTTTGCTATGTTAAGTTATTAAATAAATATATTGTTCTGCTCTAATTTGGTGAACATTAAAAACACTTCATCTCTTTGAGTTTTATACAATTTCTTTCTTTTTCTTCAAGATTTAATGTACTTGTAAAGTAGCCTAGCTAGTTGAATAAACTGCTTTGAGACTATTATATTATATTAAATTTTTCTTAAATCAAAACTTTCTTTTAAAAATTATTAAGAGTAAAAGCAAGCTGCTACATTGAGTATTTAAAACTTAACTAGCAGTTCTTTTGTTTATTTTTATTTAAATCTTGTGGCATAAAATAGTTAAAGTTTTTTCTCATAAATGTAAAGGCTGCTAAAATATACTAAATATACTACTAGTGGTATATAAAGTAGTGTAAAGAAACTAGTACTGATATAGCTCTATAGTGAAAATATATGTAGAACTAATTTTTAGCCATTAGAATTTTGATGGCCTGCAAGAATTATATATATTCACTGCAAGTGTGCAAATGAGCATACATATGTGCACATAAAGTTGTAACTCTATTTAAGCAAAGTGTTATATAACAGAGCATAGCTTTAGCTAAATTGCTACATTATAACTGTTTTTTCTTTTCATAAGCTTTGTCTTTGAAGCTTATAGTTTTTTAAATAATTGTGTTCTTTTTAATAGTGCATTGTTTGCTTTGTATAGTATTATAATTTTTTTTGATGATTATGTTTTTTATTTATTCACTTCTCACTGCAAAGTTTACTGTAAGATTTGCTATAAGTGTATAGTCTAACTCATATGTTGCAAATTATAATTTTACTTCAGTTTTTAAAAAATAATTTTGCAATATGTTTAATCTCTTGTTGCTATTAAATAAATAATTTACTTTGCAATTTGTATGCAATCAAATGCAAAATATATGTGACTATATGTGAAATGTATGCAATCATGTGTGAAATGTATGTGACCATGTGTAAAATGTATATGACTATATGTGATTTGTGTGTGAAACACATATATGCTTTGCAGTTTATGCATTTTCTAAATTTTTAATTTTTTTAATATCTTTTTGGGCTTTTCATTTGCTATAATTGTTTTTCTTTGAAGAGCTATATTAGTTTTTGAGTCTTTTGAATATTTTCTTTTAGTTTTTATGTGTTTTTCAATGAAGAGAAACTTTTTCATCATATTAAATATTTTGTCTTCATTGCTTATGTTTGAGTAGTAAAAATTCTTTTTATTTTTTATTTTTTTTTACATCAATCAGTATAAATTATTTCAACAAAAATTAATTATTACACTTATAATACTTTTTCAGCAAAGAAACATAAAAAACAAAATAAATTTATTAATATTGCAATGTTAATTATAGTTTATAGACTTGTTTTTTTTAAACATCAACAATAGTAAAAAATTTCAAATAGTAATTTTTTAGTTTTTAGCTTAGTGTTACCACTTTAGAATTCTTTCTAGCTATTCTATTGTACTGTTGTTAAAGAAAGCTTAAGTAAAACTTTTATCTAGTTCTTTCTCAATGATTTAAATCTGTTTAGATTTTCTATAAGCAGTTGATGTGGCCTACTTATTATAGTTCTTCAGATAAGGTTTTATAAGTTATATAACTCAATAAGTCTAACTAAATAACTGAGTAATAATAGCTAAGTTAGAAGTAAGATTTAATCAAATTATAATTTTTTTAGTATTGCTTTTACTGACCTGTAGTAGATAGTAAATAAACAATATAAAAATTAAGTTGAGTGTGAAAAATTAAATACATTTATAGAGTATAAATAAATGTTTTTATATATTTAATTCTTTTTACTTTTTAATATACTTCTTCAGAAATATACTTTAGAGTATATTCAATCATTTAACTGTTTCTATATACTCTATTTTTTACTCCTTTCAGAGTAGATTTTAAAGTATATAATTATGTGATTTTTTATCTGTTTAACTGCAGTGCTGTGCTATAGAATTTTATCTTGTTTAATTATCATAATTATACTTTTTCTTGATTGATTTGTAATATCACTCTCTCTTTTTAAAGTCTTTATTTTTTAAAGACACATATAAATAGAGTACTTACTCACATTGCCATCAAAACTTTAACTCTCTTCTGTAAGTTTTCTTGTAATGTGTCTCTGTTATATCTCTCAAACAAAATTATCTTGCTGATTATATTTGTCAGTTTAAAATTATTTATTGTAATAATTTTTCTGTTAATCAATTTTGTGCTTATTGTTCTTCTTCTGATGAAGTGTGTATAATGAATCAGAAAAGTCAAAACTATACATTGTGCACTCATTGTGGTTGAAAGTATGAAAAATAATTTCATACTAATAAGAAATAGCATTTTTTTCTTCAATCTAAGAATTGAATAAATACTCAACTTAAGAATATTGAGAATTAAATGAAATTACTGTTTGCCAAAATTAAACATCTCTAAAAACAGCACAAATTTCTTAAAAAATGTGGTTTCAAAATGTTGAATTATGATACTCTCATTATGAATAACATTATGAATAAGCTAGATGAAAAGAATTCTTTATTTATTAAAAATCTTGTTAAGCTTAATTGTTTAGCTAATGAAAGTAATTATCAGCATCTTCTTAATGCTACATTAAATCTTTTATCAATGAGCCAGTTACTTTGTAAACTAAGTTCAAGTTTCTAAACTTTCACTAATTTTGATATTTTTTCACCAGATGCTAGCAATTTGTCAAATGCTTAATTAATTTTTATGTGTTCTCTGAGGTATTATAATCTTTTCATTTGACTAGATATTGTGTTTATCTATTGACTTTTTATTTGTCTAGAACTTTTTTGACTTTATATTTAGTTTTTGTAATTTTGATCTCTTCTTCTCTGATATCAGTGTTCTGTAATGCAAATTCCAATAGCAAAATGTGGAAAATTGAATGTATTTTTATGCTCTCTGACAATTTCAATTTGTAGTTCACTAATTCAATTTTTTTGTCAATAAAGAATAGTTTTAATTTCTTGCTATTCAGTTTGCTACTTAGTTTTTTTGTTTTAATATTTTGTCATAGTAGATATACTTTTTTCTCTTTTTTTAGATCTAGCCTTTTTTGATATTTTCTGTTGTAGTATATAGTCATTCTCAGATTCATAAATTCAATATCATGTTATAACTGTTTGTGAACTTATTGAATTGTTTTAATTATTTTTTCTGTTTCATAATTGGCTTTCTTTGTTTTCTTCAGTCCACTGCCAAATTCAGAATTATACTCAAAGTTTGTGTAGAAAAATGTCTTTTTTGTTATAGTGTTGATTAAGTTATTATATGTGAATTGTGCTATCAGTAGCAGTTTAACTCAATTGCTTTAATTGTAGTTTGTATAATATTGTAAATACTATTTAATCATTTAATTTATTTGTTTAGTTTATTCATCTGTTTGTAAATGATAAGCTGTGCTAAGTCTATGCTTAATTTTAGTCATCTTCATGATGATTTTTTATAGTTTTGATGTAAACTATATATTTTAATTTGTTGTAATTCTCTTTAATGTGCTGTGTTTATTAAACACATATTTGAGTAGCAAATATATTATATTCATAGCTGTTGCTGTTGTTTTTATTGATATAGCATATATATATTTTGTCAATCTGTCAATCACTGTAAAAATTACATCATGCATAATTTTATTCTTTCTCAATGTTGGTAATTGTGTAATAAAGTTCATAATAATTTATTCTTAAAACTTTGCTGATATTATCAATAATTATAATTCTTTATAGAGTAAATGTTTTTTTTGCTTTGTTTCTTTAACATTCATTGCATTTTTTAATATACTTGAAAATTGTTTTTTTTATGTTTGGAAAGTAGTAGTTTCTGAATATCATTTTTTCAGTTTTCTTAATTCCAAAATGTTCTCTTGTTGGTGAGTTATGGTGTTGTCAAATTATTTTTATTCTTGCTGTATATAGTACATATATCAGCTCACTGTAATATAATATTTTATTTTTTTCTGTGAACTAGTCTGATTTCTCTCTAATTAACTTTAGATTTTTATCTTTGATGATTTCTTCTTAAATTTTTGTCAATAGCTTCTTGTTAGCTATTTCAATTATTATAATTGCTGCTAATGTTGCTATCTAATTGTTGTATATTATTATTTTATTCTCTTGAAATTTTAAAAGCACTAGTTCTGATTCAAAAACTTCTTTTTTATAATTTAATTGTTTATTAAGTGCATTTGCTTTTTCATTTTGTTTTTCATTGCAATGTTCAATTGTAAAGTCATAGTTTATTAACACTTTTGCCCATTTTGCTTGTCTTTATGTTAACACTTTAATTGTTGTAAAGTAAGTAAAATTCTTATGATTTGTAATCACTTTAATTGTATGCTTCACTTCTTTAAAATAAACTTTTTAATAGTGAAATGCTGTCATTATGATTAAGAGCTTTTTATTATAAATCTTATAGTTCAATTTTGCTAGAATCATTTTTCTTAAATAGTATGCTATTCAGTGTAGCTTTCTATTGTCATCTGTCTGCAACATAACTGCTTTTATTGCATAATTTGATGTGTCAGTTTTAAGAATTATTTTCTTTTCTGAATTGTGTTGTTTTAATACTGGTGCAATTGTAAGTTTTGTCTTAACTTCTTCAAATGCCTTTTTTTAATTGTTTTTTCACTGGTATTCTATGTTTTTCTTAAGCAAATTAAATAATAGCTTCATAGTATCTGTGTATTGATTGATGTATTTTCAATAGTAGTTTACTATTTCAATAAATGCTTGTAGTTTTTATAGATTTCTTAATGCTAGCCAATTTTTAATTGTCTGAACCTTATTTTTATCTATTTATATCTTTTCTTAGATAATTTGATGTTTTAGGAAATTTGTTTTTGAACACAAAATTCACATTTTTTTAGCTTCAATTATAATTTTGCAATCTGTAATTTGTATAATACTAGCTTGACATGCTTTATATAATTTTTATAGCTTTTAGAGAATACTAAAATGTCATTCAAATAGACTATAACAAATTTATATAAATATTCACCTAGTACTAAGTTAATAAACCTTTGAAACATTGCTAATGCATTTGTCAATTCAAAAGGCATAACTTTGTATTTATAGTGTTCAAATTTCATTTTGAATACTATCTTTTATTCTTCACCTAGCTTAATTTATAATTTATTGTATACATCTGTAATGTTAAATTTTGTAAATCATTTAGTTTCTCTGACTACTGCTTAAATTTTTGTAATCAATAATAATAAATATCTATTCTTAATTGTGATGAAATTTAATTGTCAATAATCCACACATAGTTATAAACTTTTATTCTTTTTTGGTATAAACAGAATTGAATATTCTGCTAGTGATATTGATAATTATATATAATCTTTCTGTAGATTTTCTGCAATGTACTTTTTAAGTATCTTTAATTTTTTCTTCAATAATTGATAAATTAATTTGTATGCTGATTTCTTTTTTTCTTCTAAGAGTATTTTATGATTAAATGATTTGTAGTTTGGCAATTCTTTATTAATGCTAAAATTAAAGAGATTTTAAAATCACTTGTACTTTTTTAATATTTTTATTGTTTCTTTAACTCTTTTGTTTTTGTTATGATGCTGTATAGTGCCTAACTATACTATCTTTTCTAAGTTTGCATGTTTTTGTGTGTAGTTTTATTTGTCAACTTATTTTCTGAAGATTTTTTAGAATTTTTTTATCTCTTCAATTTAGAGCTATTGATTGTTTTTTTCAATTTAGTTTTTTTTATAACTGACTTTATCTTATCTACTCAGCTCTCAGAGGCCTAAAAGTAGTCTTGTTTTGGCCTTATTTCACATGTACATTTTATAAATTGTATTTTATTATATGTTCAATCAATCTCTGAATTGTGTTGTTTTAGTTATGATACTTTGAGTATCATATTATACTCTTTAACTTTAATTACATTAAAGTTAAATAATTTCAAATGGTTTTGTATTGACATTGAAATCATTTCTATTTTTATAATCAGAAACTATTCTAAGTCTTTTTTATTAAGTTTTGAAATTGATATTGGCTGCTGCTTTGATTTTTCTAATAATTGTAACTTCTTTATAAATCTTAGATTTATAAAGTTTTCTGTGGTTTTTAAGTCAACTAGCACTTTAGCTAGCTGGCTCATAATTTTAGCCTATATCTTAATGTGTTAATCTCTAGCTGTCACTGTTATTTAATGTTATTGTTTTTGTTGTTATCTTCTGATTTGATTTTTTTATAAAAAATGTTCATTATTGATCTTTGTGTTATAATGCATCAAACAATAGTTCTTATAACATGCTGTTTAATGCATAATTTGATGTTGTAAGTGTCTCTAATACTTTACATATATATATTCTAACTTATCACAATAAGCTAATGTTTTTTTTATAAGAAATTCTTTTGAGTCTTAGTTTGCTAAGTCTCTTGCTTGTGACTACATTTATTTTTTAAATTTAGCAAAGTGAGATTTGTCATTTGCATTTTAACCTTAGTTGTTTTTTATCTGGTTTTTTATTAATCTCAAGTAATTGTTCATTATCTTCTGGCTTTTTAAGTGATTTATTAGCCTTATGCTATTCTTCTAGTTCTAGTTTAGTTAGGTTTTTTTGTGAAATTGTTTTGACTGTCTTTTTAATTTTATTGTCTAATAACATCATTTATTGCTTTATAAGTTGCTTCACTATTTTAAATGTCTTCTAAATCTCTTATAGATGTTTGTTAATTTTATTTTATATCTTTTATATTATTTCTGATAATGCTGATACTTGTCTAGCTTGTTCAATCTCTAAAGAAACTATATTTTTATTACTATCATCTTAAGTCATTTCTGTGTATTGTGTCTATCTCTAACTCTTAGAAACATTGTTATAGTCACTTTCTAATACTTCTTTATTTATCACTTTCAATTTTTATTTTAGTTTCTTTGGTTTCTTGCAGTCTTTTGCATAATGTTTTTTTTGATTGCAGTTAAAGCATTTAAATTTCTTTTATTCTTGGTTCTAATTGATTCTGTTATTTTATTGTAGTGCTATAGTATCTAGCTCTATCAGCCTTGGTTTATAAAGATTTTTTTCTCTGATTGGTTATTTCTTATTCAATTTATATCAGTCTATTTCTTTGTATTTGATGTTTCTTCATTGCTTAGCATATTTTTGTGCTTGCTTTCATTTAAATATTTTGTTGTTGATTTTAATTGATAACTCAATTAAGTTGTTAATATCTTCTAGTTTGTTAACTTATGCTATTTTGTTTTGCACTTTTTTTTTTAAGTTCTTGTTTATAGACTGCTATCTGTGCTAATGATTTTTATCCCAGATGAGACATAATCTATTTAAACTGTGTTGCATATTCTGTAGCTGATTAGATTTGATGTAAATATTTAAGCTTCTGCTTTATTGTTTTAGTTTTATCTGCAATGCTGAATGCTTTGTTTAGTTTAACCTGAAAGCTTATATAGCTTCTGTAAATTTATTTGATAATTTTATTTTAGTTATTTTTATTTAGATTTAAGTTTTTATTAATCACTATTGAGTTGATTTAATTAAATGCTAGTTCTTTTATGTAAAATATCACCAAAAATATTTTATCATTGTTGTTGATGATGTTTATTATTTAAAAATACAAATTTAACTGAGTAATGAACACTTGCAGTTTGTCTCATTCACTATAATAGTTTTCAGGTTTTGGTGACTTAACTTCATGTTGAAATTCTTCTTTCACAGCTTGCATAATTATAATAGTCTTCTACAGCTATTTAATTATTCTTATAAGTTCTTGAGTTGTAAAAGTTCAATTTGCATTATTAGTTGTTGTGATTTATTTGGCAAGTGTTGCTTAATTGTTGCTTAACATTTTAAATCTTAAATACTTAAGTCTTTAGTAACAGAGTTAAAAGCACTTAATATGTTACCACCTCAGAATTCTTTCTAGCTATCTTATTGTACTGTTGTTAGAAAAAGCTCAAATGAAACTTTTATTTAATTTCTTCTTGATGATTTAAATTTGTCTAAATTTTCTGTAGGCAGTTAATGTGGCCTGCTTACCATAGTTCTTCAAATAAAGCTTTGTAAGTTGTATAACTTAGTAAGTCTAATTGAATAACTAAGTAATAATAGCTAAGTTAAAAGTAAGATCTGATTAAATTGTAATTTTTTCAATACTGTTTTTACTAATTTGTAGTAAATAGTAGATAAATAATATAAAAATTAAGTTAAGTGCAAAGAATTAAATACATCTGTAGAGCATAAATAAGTGTTCTTATATATTTAGTTTTTTCTACTCTTTAGTATACTTCTTCAGAAGTATACTTTAAAATATATTTAATTATCTAACTGTTTTTGTATACTTTATTTTTTACTTTCTTCAGAGTAGATTTTAAAGTATATAATCATGTGATTTTTTTATCTGTTTAACTGCAGTGCTATACTGTAAAATTTCACCTTGTTTAGTTATCATGATTATACTTCTTCTTAGTTGGTTTATAACACTTAGACACAGAATTTAAATGTTTTTTGTATTCAGCAATATTTTTTCATTAATCTTAAAAATTATCACTTTATGACATTTGTTATAGTATTTTTTCTGAGTTTTGATCACTTTCTTCAAATGCAATTTTAGCATTTTACACATTTTTTATAATTACACTGTGTAATTCACTGCAAGATTTAATTTATTTTCACAAAGTGATAGCTCAACATTTATATCTATGTCTTTGTTGTATTTTATTAAAGTTTTTATTAAACTTATGCTGATAATGCTATAAATTAATCAGTTGTAAATGATTTAAACTATCAATAGTTATTGTATTTAGTCATTTTGATTATAGTTGCAATATACTCAAAGATAGTACTTTAATGTTTAATTTTGACATTTTATTTGCTTATTCATCTAAAAATAATAAGTAGTAAATAATCATTGTTTGGCATTTAAATAATAACATAGTGTAGACTAAAATTTGCTTGTGAATAAAGTTTCTCAGTCACTTACAATATTTTTTAATACTTTAAAATTTCAAAATATTTAATTATATAGAATATTAGCTAACTAAAATGCATTTAGATTGATGCAAGTGAGTATATATATAGCTCACTTAATAAAAACATTAATTATCATTAATATAACATTATAATTTTTTTTTTGCCATCTTGAAGATAAAAGATCAGTAATGAAATTTATCATAATAGTTTTAAAAGACTATGTAAACTGAAGTAACAATTTTAGCTTTTTATAAAGCTTGTGTCTGTGTGTTTTAATTCTTTGACATTTATTACATGTCTAAATATATTTTTCAACATTTTTTGCCATATTATGCCAAAAATATTTGCAGTGAATAGTTTTAAAAATGTGCTTAATCACAAAATGACTTCTTTGTAAATCATTATAATTTGTACAAATAATTTTTTTAATTATAACTTTATTTTTAAGTACATACACATGACTCTCATATTTGAGTAAATTATTTCAATTTATTTCTCAAAGCAAGTACTCAGTTTGAATATTCAATTCATCATTTGCTTTTTACTGCAAGATTGACTGCAAATCTCATAATAAATATACAGTTTAATTTACACATTTTAGTTTATTACTTGTTTATTTTGCAAAGACATTTTTCTGCTAAACTCATAGTAAAAGCTGTAACATGATCTCAAGCATATTTATATAAGCTGTTTTAAATACTATTACTATAGTAGTTAACATTTTGAGCATCAAAAGTTTTAAATCTTTTATATCACTCACAGTGCAACTTTCATTTATAAATGTGTTTTGACTTTTATGAGCATCAATGATGTTAACTAACAGTGCTTTTTTCTGCTAATATATCAAAAGTGCTTTTAACATTTGAGAGATATAATGCTAATAGACAGCTAGCTAATATTTATTACCACTAGACTAAAAAACTAAACAAGTAATAGCAAATGCTATTACTTAAGCTGGCACTCTTTATATAGCTATAATTATAAAAATAATTATAATCTCACAGAGCACTAGTTAGATTTTTTACAACTATCTTCTCTTTTAAAGAGTTATAGCTTTAGAATTTTTTGCTCTTCTGCCTGCTATACTTTTTAAACTTTTTTTTTAACTAAAGATTTAACTAGTGTTTTCAGAAATACTCTCACTAGCATAGCAATGCATTTAAGCTTTTAATGCTCACTTTAATTAGTTATATAAAAGTTAAGCCTTAAGAGTGCCACTAAAACTACTCTTTTAGCCATCTAAAGAAGCGCAGCTGCACAGTTGCAAATTTGCAATTAATTAAATTAATTAAAAGATGCAATTTTACTCTAGCTCAGATTTGAACTTATAATCTTTAAATAATCATTATTCACTATTACAAGTATAATGCTAATAGGCAGTCAGCCAATGCTTATTATCATTAGACTAAAAGACTAAACAAGTAATAGTAAATGCTATTACTTGAGCTGGCACCTTTTATATAGCTATAATTATAAGAATAATTATAACTCTGCAAAGCACTAGTTAAATTCTTTACAAAAAGTATATGCAGCAGCTAAAAGTATTTAAAGTCTATATTAAAATATTAAGCTTAGCTCATTACATTATTTCTCTTTCTCTTCTTTGCACTGCTGAGGTGGCAGTGACAGTATTGAGCTGTGTTTTGCCTTGTAAATGTCTAAAGCAACTATATTGAAAAAGTTGTCAAGTGGCTTTTATATTAAGTAAGTATGTTTAGTTTATTTCACTAAGATCTAAGCTTTTTATTTTTTTCAGAATAAAACTATTTGTAGAATTTTGTCAATTTTATATTTCTCTTCTCTTTTTGAGTTTAGTAGCATAGTAAATTAAATATCATTTTAAATCTGAGATGATAAAAAATTTTTCATAGCTTACTTTAGTAGCATTACATAAAAGACTAAATAAATTCTGAGAAAAGTGTTTAGTCTGCAAGCATGAAATTTAATCTGCTTTAAAATAGTGTATTTTGTGTTGATTCAATTAAACTTTTTAAATAGCTAATTTGTTTAAATATTTTTCAAATGTAACTATATTTTATTTTCTACTTTGAATTACTCTGCCATCTGCCAATGCTAATTTATATACTTCTTTTATTTCTTTTGTGTGATAGTCATTGTGGCTTGAGCAAATTCAACTACTTTTTAAAGATAAAAGATGAAAGTTTTACTTTAAGTGATAAGAAATATTTCAGCAGTGCAAATTAGTTTTGAAAAGTTTATAAAGCTCATTAAATTAACATTATATTTGTGTATAACAAAGAATGAGCTTATGTTAATAAAGATAGCATTTTGATTATTAATTATTAGCATCACTATAAATAATAATTCATATCAGTTTTTTTGTCAATACACCACATAAAAGCAAAAATAGATTTTAATTATTTAGTTTATTTATTTAGTAAACTTATTGATTTTTAAATAATGAGTAGTTAAAAAATAATAAATAATTTGCATTAGATTGCAAACAGTTTTTTACATTAAAAATATAAACTGAGTCTTTTTATTCAAGACAATTGCATAAGAAAAGTCATGATAGTAAATTAAGCAGATGAGCAATTTGAATGCCACTACAAAAACAATTATAAAAATCATTAGCTCAAATATTACACTTTTAAACAATTAGTCTATAATTACCATTATGTTGATTGCTTATTTAAGCTTTAAAAATGAAAGATTAATAATAAAGTTAATTAATATTTTTATTTACTAATAATCAAAAATTAAAAAAGACTTTAGTAGCTCCCAGTGCTTTTTTCTTCAAATAATAGTTTTTCTACATATATTGCAGTTCTGAAGAAACTATCTAATGTTTTGACTGAGTTTTGGCCAGATGAACTGTTTTGCTATTAAAGCTTTTATTATATTTTTGTCTAAGTGCTTAGCAAGATGCAAGTTATATATTTTCTGAATTATTTTAGTTCTCAACAGCTTGTGATGTAAAATTCAGATATGCTTTCTTCAGCATAAATGTTTCTCTTTGTCAATTAAGCACTTTTCTACTAAGATGAGCAGTTCTCACTGTAGTGATAGTTGATGTTCTTTATTTAAAATAACTTTTTTAATGAGTCAATAACATTTATTAGCAATTAAAGCATTTTCTTATAATTGCCAAAGCAGTTCATCAGCAAAGAAATTGTTTAGCAAATTAAACTAATTTTTAAATGAATTATTAGTTTGATTATAATTGTTTTTTATTATAAACTCAAATGCTATTTTTAAAAACTTTGTTTTTATGATTTTGATTTTCAATTTAGCTGCTTGCATTAGACTTTTTTCACAATTCTTCAGCAGTTGAAAATATCTCTCAGTGAGTCAGTGAAGTTTTGTGACATATTTTGTTCATAATAAAATAAAGTATCTAGTACTATTGTTTTATTCTCAGCTCAAAACTTCAATTAAAAATTATATTTTGTCAGAAGTTCAGCTCAGCACATTTATTATTTATTAAACTTTTGCTTTTTCATGAAATACTTAAAGTTTTTATGGTCTGTAAGTATTTCAAACAAAGCTACATTGCACAGCTTAGCATTTTATTATTTTAGACATTTGATGATGGCTAGCATTTTTTTATCATAAATTAAGTAGTTGCACTTTGCTAAAATGTTTTTTTTTTCAAGAAAAATGTTATTAGTTTTAAAATGCCATCATTACTGAATTGTGAAAAAGCTTTCTTTACTAAGTAGTCAAAGAAATTAGCCTTTAATATAGTTTTTCTCTTAAAGTCTCATTGAGCTAAAATTGATACTAATATTAACATTGCTTTCAGAGTTTTAAAAGCTTGTTTGCATTGGTTAGTTCATTCAAATGCTACTTTTTTCTTGATAAGTATTATAAAAAGCATTGCTATATTAGTGAAATCAAATACAAATTTTTTATAGTAGTTAATGAAATCAATAAAACTATGAACTTTGTGGATAGTCTGAGAGCACTCTCATAACTCAATAGTTTTAATTTTTTTAAAATTGACTTTAATTCTTTTATTTGCTTTTATTATAAATTTAAAGTATTTAATACTTTGAGCTTCAAACTTACATTTGTCAATATTCATTTGCAAACCAGTGTTTTAAAATTTTTTTAAAATCATTTGAACTTTTTTCTGGTGATTTTTCAGAGAACTACTGAAGTAAATTAAAATGTTATTAATATAGATGAAAACAAACTTGTCTAGAAAGTCACATAAAGTGCTATTAATATATTATTAAAAAATTGCTGAGACTTTCATAAGCTCAAAGAATGTTATCAACTATTTATATAACTCATAGTGAGTTTGAAATGTAGTTTTTCATTTGTTTTCTTTCTTAATGCATATTTTGTGAAAACAGCAATGATATTCAGCTTAATGAATTATTTCACTTTAAATAACAATTAAAAAGTTTCATAAATAAGAAAAAAAAAGTATTAGTTTTTTTGAGTAATGCTATTCAACATTTAATAATCAATGCAAAACTTAAAATTTTTATTTGATTTCTGAACAAAAAGAATAAAAGCTAAAGCTAGTGAGCTGCTCACATAAATGAAATTTTTCTATAAAAGTTTAGTGAGCATTTAACATAATACAATTAGCTTTTCTCATAACATATTATATAAAGATTTTTAACTTTATTTTTCTGTTTTCATTCTTTTCTAATGATATTTTATGATTGACTTTTGATTGATGTTTAAACAGCTAGTCTGCTTTCTTTTAATTAAACAGTGATAAAAACTTATAATAATGTTTAGATAATTTTTTTTAAATCAGTATGCTTCTTTAAAGCTAGTGTCTTTTTAATATTGATTAAGCTGACAATGAATACTTTAGTCTGAATCTAATTTTTAAAAATAATTTTTTTAATGTAAATAATCAATGCAATAAATACTAAGCCAGACTATTACTTTAGTGAATATTGAGTTTAGTTTTAAAAGTCTTTTATTTTAATGCATAAATTTAAACTTTTTATTTGTAATTTTTTTTTGTAAAGTTTAAAATAATTTGTTGAGCTTTTATTTAAAATAAACTTAACATAACATTATTCTTCTGATTTGAGAAAATATAAAAATAAATGTTTCTTTGCTTGTGTTTATCAATGTCAATATTGATGTAAGCAATATGTGTAATTGCCTTTTTTACTAGTTCTCTGACTAAGTGAACATTTTAAAATTTTTTTAACTCAATGCACAGTAAACTAGCTTGTTTGACAAAAACTGCACTAATTATGCTATAAAAGAAGCATTCTGAATTCACATAGACTTAAGTGTAAATCTTTTTATTGAATTTTATATTAACATACATGTTTTCTAAATGTATATGCTTTTTTGTCTTCTTTTAATTCTTTTTTGACTGCATTAATTTTTATCAGTAACTTTTGACAAAAGCTATTTTTTTCTCAATTCAATGTTGAATATTTCAAATGTCTTTTTGTCAGAAATGTCATTGATAGATTTAAAGTTTTTATTGAATGTTATTTTGGCTATTTTGGCTAATTTAGTGAGAGTTTGTTTTCATTGCTTATAAATATAAGTGAAGTAATTAAAGTTATTACAAACAAAGTAAAAAAACTTTTTCTTTTTTTTTTATTTTCAGATTTGAATTGGCTATTTTTCTTAAAGCTCACTTTAATACACTCTCAGTTTATAAATTTGAATGAGTTTTGCTGAGCTAACTTATAAAAAGCTTACTTTAAAATGTGCTTGAATTTGAAGTTTTTCTACAACTTTATTTGATATTAATAATTATTGATTTTAAAGCTGAAAGTCATAAGCATTTTAACATAATCACTGTAATGCTTTAAAATGTCAAAATTAATTAAAAACTTTTTTTATAATGTTGTTCAGAGCTCTTTTTAAATATATAATTTTGACTTTATTTATTTATATTAATTTATTAGCATTTATAATTTCTCATTTAAATTTAGAGAGAAAGAATACAAAGCTTTTATTCTTTCTTTGCTTGAGAGTTTAAAGTTAATTTAAGACTCAAACTTTAATATTAAGATTTTTATAGCAATTGTTCAAGTAGATGAGAAAGTGTTAAAAATTTTGTTTATCATTTAGTTCACTTTGCTTAAAATAAATAACAGTGAGCTTTTAAGAGATATTGTTCAGTTGAAAGTAAATATAAAAAAACTATTTGAAAATTAATTTAATTGCAAATTTATTAATTTTAAATTTGCTTTTTATTTTTGCTAATCAGAGTTTGAATTTAGCACATTTGTCATTAAACTTCAGTGAGTTAAAAAAAGTTAGTTTAAGTTTTGAAAATTGGTTTAATATTTTTATTAATGTAAAAAATGCTGTAGTTGAAAATTTTGAAAGAATTGAAAAAGTAGCAGCATACTAATTTTTCAGCATAGTTAATCATTGAAATATTAACTTAATAGTTTTTTTTAAAGTTAAGTTTGCCAATAGTAGTAGCTGAGAAAAGTTCATGTTCATTTCAGTGTTAACTTTTTGAAAGGTTATTTTATTAAATTTAATATTACAATATTTGCTTTGCAAAATTATGACAGTAAAAACTTTAAACTATTTAATTAATGTTTATCACAAATTAAAGTGTTTACTTTGCAAAGCAACAAAAACTAAACTATTTTTTGAGTTTATCACAAATCTTTTCAAAAGTGTTTATTGTAACATAGCAATTTAGCTAGAGCTATGCTTTGTCATGTGACACTTTGCTTAAATAGAGTTATAACTTTACATGCATATATGCATGCTTATCTGTGCACTCACAGTGAATGTATATAATTTTTGCAGATCACTAAAATTCTAATGATCAAAAATTAGTTCTACATATATTTTCACTATAGAACTATATTAGTATTAGTTTCTTTACACTACTTCATATACTGCTAATAGTATACTTAATATATTTTAGCAGCTTTTATAGTTCTAATTCTTTCTTTCAAAAGAAGTGGTTTATTGAAATTGCAGTATAACTTCTTAATGCATTGCATTTTTGCATGTGATGTTTGATATCTGTGCAAAGTTCTCACAGCAAACCACACATAATATACAAATAAATATAACAAGTGAAGTGAAAGCTTTTATTGTTTTCTTTACTGAAAATGATTTATAGAAAAACATTGCTAACTTAAAAAATTAAAAGAAAATAGCAAAGAATGAATTTCAAAGCTATGATGATAATAAAGAATAAACTGAAGCTAAGCTTAAAAGATAAGCTATAAACTTGCAGCAAAGCATACTGTTATAAACCAACTATAAAGAGGCATAAGTGTGACACTCTGATAAGATAAAACTTTACAGTGTAGCACTGAAGTAAGATAGACAAGTCATGTGATATGATATACAAAAAGATATACTAATTAAAAAATGATATACTACATGATATATGGTATATGGTATACAAGAAAGATATGCAGTATACTAAAAAGTATATCAAATGGTATACAAAGAACTAAATATATAAAAAAGTTTATTTTCACCTAGCAGATGTATTTAGTTTTTCACACTCAATTTATTATATTGTTTTATTTACTATCTACTACAGATTAGTAAAAACAGTACTAAAAGAATTACAATCTAATTAGATTTTACTTCTGACTTAGCTATTGTTATTCAGTTTAAAACTTATTGAGTTATATAACATATAAAGCTTTATCTGAAGAACTGTAATAAGCAAACTACATTAACTGCTTACAGAAGATCTTTGAATTAAATTATTAAAAAGAAATCAAATAAGTGTTTTGTTAAGTCTTTTTTAACCAATAGTACAATAGAATAGCTAGAAAAAATTCTAAGGTGATAATATATTAAGTGCTCTTGACTCTGTTATCAAAGGCTTAAGTATTCAAGACTCAAACATGTTGAGCAATAGTTAAGCAACACATTCTAAACAGATAACAACAATTAACAATGCAAATTAAACTTCTATAATCCAAGAATTTATGAAAATAATTAAATAGCTGCAGAAAATTATTGTGATTATACAAGCTGTGAAAGAAGAATTTCAACATGAAGTTAAGCCACTAAAACTTAAAAACTATTATAATAAATAAAACAAGCTGCAAGCATTCATCACTCAATTAAATTTGTACTTTTAAATGATAAACATCACTGACAATAATGATAAGATACTTTTGACAATATTTTATATAAAAGAACTGATGTTTAAATGAATCAATTTAATGATGATGAACAAGAATTTGAACTCAGAGAATAACTAAAATAAAATCATCAAATGAATTTACTGAAGCTATGTAAGCTTTCAAGTTGAATTGAATAAAGCATTCAGCATTGTGAACAAAACTAAAACAATGAAGCAGAAGCTTAAACATCTACATTAGATCTGATTAGCTGCAAAATATGCAATGTAGTTTAGACAAATTATGTCTCATCTGAGATGAAGATTATTAGCACAGATAACAGTCTACAAGCAAGAACTTAAAAAAGAAATGCAAAATAAAATAGCACAAGTCAACAAATTAAAAGACATTAATGATTTAATTGAATTATTAATCAAAATTAATAACAGAATGTTTGAATAAAAGCAAGCATGAAAATATGCAAAGCAATGAAAAAACACTGAGTACAAAGAAATAGACTGATATGAAGTGAACAAAAAACAACCAATTAAGAAAAAAAATTTCTATAAACTAAGGCCAATGGAGCTAAATATTACAGCACCATAATAAAATGACAAAATCAATCAGAACCTAGAACAAAAGAAATTTAAATGCTACAATTGCAATCAAGAAAAACATTATGCAAAAAACTGCAAGAAACTGAAGAAACTGAAACAAGAGTTAAAGACAACAAATAAAGAAATGCTAGAAATTGATTACAATGAAGTTTTCAAAAGTCAGAAATGGATGCAATATAAAGAAATGACTTGAAATGACAGTGATGAAAATGTAGTTTCTTTAAAGACTAAATAAACTGAATAAGCATTCAGATTGTCAAAAACTGTACAAGAAGTACAAAACAAAATTGACAAACATCTATAAAATATTTAAAAGACATCTGAGATAGTAAAGCAACTTATAAAGCAATGAATAACACTATCAGACAAAGAAATTGAGAAAGCAGTTATAGCAGTTCTGTGAAAGAATTTAACTGAACCAAAACTAGAAGAATGACATAAGGCTAATGAATTATCTGAGAAACTAGAAGGCAATAAGTGATTGCTTAAAATTAACAGAAAATAAAGCAATGAAACAACTAAGACTGAGACACAAGTGACAAATTCTACTTTGCTAAACTTAGAAGAAAAGTGCAGTCATGAGCAAAAGACTTAGCAGACCAAAACTCAGAGAAATTTCTCACAGAGAGAAACATTAGCTTATTGTAATAAGCCAGAATATATGTGCATAAAGTATTAGAGACACTTATGACATTAGACTATGCATTGAATAGCATATTATAAGAATTACTATTTGATGCACTACAGTTTAAAAATCAACAATGTATATTTTTTACAAGAAAACCAAATTAGAAGACAACAATAAGAACAGCAACATCAGATGGCAGTAACAGTCAAAGACTGACATATTAAAATATAGACTAAGATTATAGGTCAGCCAGCTAAAATGCTAGTTGACTTAGAAGCCACAGAAAACTTTATAAATTTAAAATTCATAAAGAAGTTACAGATTCTAAAAAAAGTTAAATAACAGTTAGTATCAATTGCAAGACTCAATAAAAAAGATTTAAAACAGCTTTTAACCACAAAGATAAAATTAATATTAGTCTTAGTTCAAAACCATTTGAAATTACTCAACTTTGATATAACCAAAGTTGAAAAGTACAATGTAGTGCTTAGAGTACTATGGCTAAAATAACACAACTTAAAGATTAATTAAACACATGATGAAATACAATTTACAAGATGTACATGTGAAATAAAATCAAAATAAAATTACTCTCAAGCCTCTGAGAGTTGAGTAGATGAGATAAAGTCAACCATGAAAAAAATTGAGTTAAGAGAAATAATTAGTGGCCTTAGATTAAAGAAACAAGAAAATTTCAGAGAATCTATAAAAAGTAAGTCAACAGATAAAATTATACAAAAAAACATGCAAACTTAGAAAAGACAGCATAGTCAAACACTATATAGCACCACAGTAAGCAAAAGAGAAGCACAAGAAACAACAAAACTAATAATTTCAAAAAAGTATGAGCAATTCTAAAATTTCTTTGATTTTAGTATCAATAAAAAATTGCCAGACTATAAATTATTTGACCATAAGATACTTTTAATAAAAAAGAAACTATCAATATGCAAATCAATTTATTAGTTATCAGAAAAGAAATCAAAGATATTGAAAGTATACATTGAAGAGAACTTAAAAAAAAATTATGTGCAATCATTAACATCATCAGCAAGATATTTAATTCTATTTGTATCAAAAAAAGATGAAAGTCTACAACTATATGTGGACTACAGACAATTAAATATAATCACAATAAAAAACAAACATTCATTACCATTAATCACAGAAATACAGAATGTAGTACAAGAAGCAAAATGATTTACAAAATTTGATGTTGCAAATGTATACAACAAACTACAAATTAAGCCAGAAGAGAAATAAAAAACAGCATTCAGAATCAAGTTTAAGCATTATGAGTATAAAATTATGCCTTTTGAACTTATAAACACATTAGTGACATTTCAGTAATTCATCAATTCAGTATTAGATGAATATTTATTTGACTTTGTTGTTGCATATTTGAATAATATTTCAGTATTCTCTAAGAGCTTTGAAAATTATGTCAGGCATGTCAGAACAATACTGCAAAAACTACAACTAGCAAAGCTATGATTTAAGCTAAAGAAATGTGAATTTTATATTCAGAAAATAAATTTTCTAAAACATTGAATTACTCAGAAAAAAATATAAACAAATCAACACAAGATTTAGACAATCAGAGATTAGCCAGTACTAACAAATTTATAAAAATTACAAGCATTCATTGAAATGGTGAACTATTACAGACAATACATTAAATGATACACAAATATTATAAGACCATTATTTGAACTTTTAAAGAAGAAAAAAAAGTTTCAATGAACAAAAACACAACAGAAAGCATTTAAAGAAATCAAGATGAGAATAATAACAACATCAATAATCAAACAATATAATTCAGTAAAGAAAACAATCATTAAAACTGATACATTAAACTATGTAATTGAAGTGATTATGTCATAATCAGATGACAATAAAAAGCTACATTTAGTGGTGTATTACTTAAGAAAAATAATATTAGTAAAACTTAACTATAAGATTCACAACAAGAAATTATTGGTTATAGTGACAGCATTTTAATAGTGAAAAGTATATTTTAAAGAAGTCAAATATACAATCAAAGTGATTACAAATCACAAGAATTTTACTTACTTTACAACAACTAAAGTGTTAACATAAAGACAAGCAAGATGAGTAAAAATATTGACAAACTACAACTTCACAATTGAGCATTATAATGAAAAACAAAATAAGCAAGCAGATATGCTTAGCAAATGATTAAATCACAAAAAAGAAGTTTTTAAACTAAAACTAGCACTATTGAGATTTCAGAAGAATAAAATAATAACATACAACAAGCAGATAGCAACATTAGTAACAACAATAATAATTGAAAGTTAAAATGAGAAACTAATACAAATTATCTAATAAAAAATTACAAAGAGTGAAAATCTCAGATTGATTAAAAAAAAGACCAACAAGATTACAGAAGAAAATGAACTAATTTACTATCACAGATTAATATACATATCATTTACAACAAAAAATGAAATAATTAAAAAACATTATGAACCACTAACTAGAGGACATTTTAAATTGAAAAAGATAAAAGAATTGATATTAAAAAACTTCTATTTTCCAAACATGCAACAAATAATATATCAACATTTTAAGAAATATAATACTTGTTAAAAGAATAAGGCAGCAAAACATTTATCATACAGAGAACTACAATCACTTGCAGTACCTATTCACTTATGAAAATGAATCACCATGAACTTTATTACACAACTATTAAAATCAAAGATGAACAAAATTACATATAACACTATTCTCACAATGATGGACAGATTGACAAAATATACATACACAATATCAATGAGGACAAATGTGACAGCCATTGACACAGCATATCTATTACTTTAATATATGTTTAGCAAACATGGCACACTAAAGAGAATTACAACAGATAGAGATTCACAATTTACATCAAAATTATGAAAGACATTGATGAATATAACTGGCATTGAGTATAAACTTAGCATAGTTTATTATTCATAAACAGATGAACAGATTAAAAGAATGAATTAAACAATTAAGCAATATTTATGAAATTATATAAATTATAACCAGAGCAATTAAATTAAACTGTTATTTATAGCATAGTTTGCATACAACAATTTAATTAACACAACAATCAAAGAGACACTGTTTTATACCAATTTTGAGTATAATCCCAAATTTAACAGTGAACCAAAGAAGACATGAAAAATAAATCATGAAGCAGAAAAGAAAGTAACATAGTTACACACATTGCACAAGCAACTATGGAAAAATATTGAATTTACAAACTTTAAAATGGCAGCTTACTACAACAAAACTCATTAGAGAGAACTTAATCTAAAAAAAGAGAAGAAAATATACTTACTATGCAAAAACATCAAAATAAAATAATTAAGCAGCAAACTTGACAGCAAGAAAATTAAACCATTCATTATTGAAGAGAAAATTGAACCAATGAACTACAAATTGAAACTCTTAAATAGCATAAAAATACATTTGATTTTTCATATTTTATTATTGAAACTAGCATTACAAAACACTTAGACACAAAATGAAGAAATTGAAATCACAGAAGAAGAATATAAAATTGAAAAAATTTTAGACAAGAGAAAAGTCAACAGACAAATATAATATCTAGTAAAGTGGAAGAAATATAATACCTTAAAGAACACTTGAGAATCTATTAAAAATTTAATAAATTGCCAACATCTGATAAAAAAATATTAAGACTGGTAGAAGTTCAGAAACTGAGACTCAGATTATAAAAAAGCTAACTTATTAATAAATTATTAAAAATAGTTAATAGCTCTTAATGCTAACAATCACTTTTATCAGTGAGATAATTAAGTTCAGCAATATTCTCAGTCAAAAGAAAATTCTTTTCATTTAACTTATCTATGACTATGGTGTCATAATTCAGCATTTTTAAATCATGCTCTTTTAGAAACTTTTGCTGTTTACAAAAATGAGAATGACAAGCCAAAGCCACTAATAGCTGAGATTAAAGATGCTTAAGTTTAGTGTCTATGACACAAATGTCTGACTTAATTCTATTCTGAGTATAACACAGTTTGTTTTACTCACAATCACTATAAAACTGTTTTTTGCATTTGTGATTATAATGAGTGTAAGCAGCACAGTTTCTATTTTTTGAGTTCATAATGCAAGAAGTATTATAATTAAAACATTAGTTGCAAGTCACAAAAGCAAAATAATCAAATTGTTAAATCAGATCAGTTTAACAACAATACTTTTAATAACAATCACAATGAGAAGGCATGATGAAAAAAAAGAAAAATATCACTTACAAAAAAGAGTCAGAGTCACAATGATAACATAAGCAAGTACTTTATTTATATTATGTCTTCAGAAACAAAGATTTTGAAGAGAGAAAGTGATGTTATGAACCAACTATGAAGAGGCATAAATGTGACACTCTGATAAAATGAAACTCTACAGTGCAGCACTGAAGCAAGGTAAACAAGTTATATAATATAATATATGAGAAAATATACTAATCAAGAAATGATATACTACATGGTATATAATATATAGTATACAAGAAAGATATGCAGTATACCAAAAGATATATTAGATAGTATACAGAAAACTAAATATATAAAAGAGTTTATTTTCACTCAGCAGATATATTTAGTTCTTCACACTCAATTTATCATATTGTTTTATTTACTATCTACTATAGGTCAGTAAGAACAGTACTGAAAAAATTATAATTTGATCAAACTTTACTTTTGACTTAGCTATTGTTATTCAGTTTAAAACTCACTGAGTTATACAACATATAAAGCTTTATCTAAAGAACTGTGGTAAGCAAGCTACATTAACTGCCTACAGAAGATTTTTAAATTAGATTATTGAGAAGAAATCAAATAAGTGTTCTGTTGAGCTTTCTTTAATCAATAGTACAATAGAATAGCTAGAAAGAATTCTGAAGTGGTAACACATATATTGAAATGCACATTTTGAAAAAAAGAACTTTAACTTAAAAAATATGCAAGCAAAGTTTAAAAAACTTCATCAACAGCATAAATAACTTAAATTAAAGTTGAAACTTGCACATAAATAAAAACTATTGTAAAAAAATATAAAAGCAACTTAATTAATTACTTAATTCAAATGTTTTAAATAATTTTGACTCTACAATTGCAAACAAGTTTGCAAAGCTTACAGTGAACTTGCAGACAAACTCACAAAGTAGTTTACAACAAATGAACACTAAAAACTTTTGTGATAACTTTAAAATATTATGCAATTAATCTTAAACCAGATAAAAAGTCACTTTATAAGTTAATATATAAGCTATCTGTGAAAGAATTAAAGATTCTCTGCAAGTATATTGAAAAGAACTTAAAGAAAAAATGAATTTAATTGTCAAAAAGCTTACCAAAAGCATTTATTCTTTTTGTGCTGAAGAAAAATGATAGTTTTTAATTATGTGTGAATTACCAAAGCCTGAATATAATTACCATTAAAAATCACTACTTACTTTCACTAATTAGTGAGACAATAAATAAACTTACAAATGTGAAAATCTTTATCAAGCTAAACTTATATGACGTGTATTATTACATTTATATTTAATTAGAGAATAAATGAAAAATAGCTTTCTGCACATGTTATGAACATTTTAAATACTGAGTAATGTTATTTGAATTAGCTAATGCTTTAGTCACTTTTCAATTATATATTAACTAAATGCTAAGTAATTTTTTGAATGTATATGTTGTAGTATATTTTGATAATATTTTCATTTATTTTCAATGTGATATTCTGCAATCACTAAAATAGTATAGCACTTTTAGAATATCACATAAGCATATTATGTAAGCTAATTAGTTATTATGATTAGCTTCATAAATTAAATGTTTCAATTAGCTTACTAGTATCTTAATAAATTTACTAGTATAAAGCTTAACTTTATTAGTTAGCTAATTTAAATCATCAATAAAAGAACTATATAATTTAGCAACTAGCTATTAAATAGAAAAACATATAATTTTTTACAAACAAAATTACATCTGATAGTATATTATACTAAAGCTATTTTAAAGCAGACTCACAGAAAAGCAATAGCTAAAAGCTAAGCTCTACTAAACTGATTTTGAAAACATAGTATAAATATAATAATACTTATCTTAAAAAATTTGCATTTCAATCTACCACAGTGAAATTTATTCAATGCAGTAAATTTTAAAAGTGATGAAGCAATAAAACATTTTGATTAATTAATTAAGTTAAAAGCTATATGACTTTTTTAATCAAATGGCAAAAAGCTTATTAAAGAAAACTAAGCTTATTTTGAACATTTGACACAGCAAATGGCAAAAAAATATTAAAGATAAAAACAAGAGATTAAACAAGTATAACAAAAGAGCATAATGTTTTCAACTTACATCATTAATACATTAACTGAGATTTTATTACTTTAGCCAATCAGACAAGATGATAATCATTTTATGCACATTATAGCATATCAAAAGATTTTAAAACTGCCACAAATCTCAAAATACAATGACAAAATTGTGGACAATGCACCACTAGAATGAATTAACAAAATAAAGTAATACTTTCAAAATAAAAAGAATTTAATAAAGTAAAAAGCAATAGAACAACAAAAAATAATACTCACTCAAAGTTATCTCAGAGAAAATGTGAAAATTAAGTGAAACAATCAGTGCATGAGAGTTAAAAAAAAGAAAATATTTAAAATTAAAATGTTGAAAATAGTTTGCTATTAGCTATTAAACAACTTTTAAAACTACAATAGCTAACAGAAGCATTGAGAGCAGTTTGAAAATTGCAAGCAAGAGCAATAAATATTTTAAAAATATGCATTGAAGCTGCAAAAGACTATTATGCTATTAAACATTGATTTGCTAAACAAATTAATTTTACAAAAGCTAATTAAAAATGCCAAATTAAAGCTGCAGACTAAATGATATCATTACAAACTCAAGTCTACAATTCTAGAGCAAGCTATAGTTTGCTTTGTTCAATGAAAATAAAGCTTTCTAGCAGCTTAACAAATCTCATTAAACATTAAAGAAACAGAAGAAAACATCATTTATAACATGTCAGATGAAAAATCAATAGATTTAAGTGCTGCACAATTGTCAGCAGCCATAATAAATTCAAACAAATTCAAGAAAACATTCACAGCTTGAATATTTTAATGCAAATAAAAAAAGATATGCTATAAATGTGGAAAAACTAAACATCAACAGAATAAATGCTCAATTATCACATATAATAAATTAGACAAAATCAGCATTAAGACTTTAAGAAACAGAAAAAGTTAGTAAGCTCAAAAGCTTTTACTAGTCATTTTTATCAAACTTTTAAACAAAAGACTTTGTTGAAAGTACTGAACAATTTTAACCTCACTAAAATTGGTAAAAAGAGAAAGAAAAAGAAAAAAAAAGTAAATTAATTTATTGACTCACTCAATTAAACAAAGCATTTATTTGTCATGAGTAAGTCAATAATTTTGTTTCAAAAGCAGCTAAAACCATCTGAAAAAACTCAAAATGTATATATTCTAGTTAATTCAGAAGCCAGTTATATTTTCATTACAAAACAATTGTTAAAGACAAATTAAATGAGTTAACAATAAGTGAAATTACAATTTTTTTATATTCTACTTCTGAATGGAAAATATATAGCCACATCAGCAAGTTGTCAATTGCTGGTATAAATTAAAAGTTAAATAAAGAAAGTTTATATATAAGAAATTAACACACATAAATACAATTTGATTTTGAAAAGAAAGTAGCTGAGAAAGTGCAACTCTCAAATTAATTGAAAAACATTATAAATGCATTTTAAAAACAATTAAAGATAATATATATTGTGAACTTTATCAACATGATATGCATTTTAAAGAAACTCTCACAATTAATTTTAAATGTATTATTAGTCTTTCAAGCAAAGTAAATGCTTCAGAAATTCTCAACAAAAGCAATATTGTGAGTAATTTAGCTGAAAGTTTTGAACTAGTTAAAAGTGCAGTTTAATATAATAAATTTTCAACTTTAAGCTTTACTAGCAAAGTATAGTAGTGTTTTCTGAATAAAGTTGCCACTCACATTGCCCTCTAATAGAGAATTTACATATGAGATTAATATAGAGAACACTAAGCTAATTAATATTAACTTATACTCTTTATCTCATACTCACATGAAAGAGTTGAAAAAATAGCTGAAAAAGTTACTGAAGAAAAGTTTAATATAATTCTCAGCAAATTTATAAAACTTCTCAGTTCTATTTGTCAAGAAATTTAAAAAAAATAGCAAATGTGTGTTAACTATTGAGTATTAAACCAAATGACAGTTAAAAATGAATATTTTTTGCTTAGAATTTAAAAACTTTTTAACACAATTAAACTAGCAAAGTATCTTTTAAAAATCAACTTGCTGTCAGAATACTAACAAGTTCAAATAAAAAAAATGTCAATTTCAAAAACAGCATTTAACATCATTTTTAAAAAGTTTAAATGACAAATAATGTTTTTTGATTTCATTAATGCTTTAGCAATTTTTCAAACAATGATGAACTCAGTGCTATAAAAGTACACAAAGCAGTTTTGTGTAGTGTATTTCAATGACATTTTGATTTTCTCACACATAGAGAAAAAACACTATCAATATATAAAAATTATTTTGCAAGCACTATAAAAAAATAATTATATATAAAGTTAAGTAAGTGCATTTTTATGGCATTTGAGCTGAAGTTTTGCAAGTATATCATTAGTAATGAACATATTTATTCAATGTCTAAAAAAGTAAAAATCATTTTAAACTAACTTTAACTCAAAAACATTAGTGAGATTTAGCAGTTTTTAAAGCTAATAATATACTATTAGCAATACATTTAGTGATTTGCACACATAGCTGCACTTCTCTTAAACTTGCTGAAAGAATTGAATGAAATAATTCACAAAAAAAAGTTTTAGTCAATTGTGTAAAATGCCATATGTGAAGCTACATTTCTTCAAATTCATAAAGCTTTGGCCTCAGAACCAGTGTTAATGCAATTAATTTAAAAAGCTTTATTTATAATCAAAACAAATGCTTTAAAATAAGCAATCAAATGCATTTTTATGCAGAGAGAAAAAAATGGCAAACTGCACTCAATTACATTTGATGAACACAAACTTAACAAAGCTAAACTCAATTACTTTATACATAAAAAAAAGCTTTTAGCCATAAAACACACACTGCAACTATAAAATCAGTACATTGACAATAATACAACAATCATAGTTCTTATGAATTATAAAAGCTTGCAATATTTGCAGTTAATTAAAATTTATTTAAAAAGATTAGCTTAATGAGTGTTGAAGTTTCAGAAATATTTTTTAAATATTTGATACAAAAAAAGCTCAAAAGTAATTATATTTAACACTATTAGTTACTAACTAAATTTTGTGAAGAATTACCTGCAAATATCATAGAACTTAGTGCTAGACTAAATGTAATTTATAAAGCATTTGAGAATGAATAAATAGCTGCTATAATCACATTTTGCAAAGATGAAACTGTGTTTGCAAATAATCAGCTAACATAATTAGTTATAAAGAAGAAATTAAAGTTTAAAGTAATAACTTTGAACTCAAACAATGTTCTGGTGAGAAAACACAAAAATAAAAAAAAGCACTTTATTTGAAACTCTCATTTCAGCATAATTTAATGTGCTAAATGCATAAAGAATTTAAGCATCTGAATTACTCAAAACTGCAAAATGTTTTTTACACAAAGATGTAGTGGCTAAATATGCAAAAAAAACATTTAAAACTATATTAACAAATGTTTTAACTATTAAATGATTTAATAACTTCAGCCATCACTGAAATAAAAAAAAAACACAACATTAAATAAAAGTGAGAATTCAATCATTTAAACATTGAGAAATTAATCTCATCAGTTTTTTGCCAACAACTTCAAATGAAAACTAGTGAATTATCACAGCAATTAATTATGCCACAAAGTGGCTAGTGACAAAGATCATTTTAAAAGCCATAAAAAAAACAATCACTTAATTTCTTTATAATGAAATTTATATTAACTATAGTGCTTCACATGAGATTTTTACAAATAATGAGTATAATCTGCTTGTAGAAGTTATACATCACTATTTGAAATTATTAAGCATTAAGCACAAAACAATAATTTTATGGCATTTAAAAACAAACAGAAAGATTAAAAATCTAAACAGCTTACTAAAATAAATTTTAACTAAATATCTTTTGAAAAAACCAATGTGATTATAGAGGGAATATTTACCATAAGCCATGTTTGCAATGTGAATACAAATGCATACTGTCTTAAAAATTAGCTTTTTTTATTTAATGTATGATATGCAGTCAAGAATCTTAAGTGACACTATTGAACAATTTAATAAAAATCAGCCAATTAAGAATAATGAAAAGCATTTGTGAAAAATTAATTATGTATGATTACTGGCAAATGAGAAATTATTGAATAAAGCAATATATACTTAGTGCATACAAAATGAAATTGTCACAGAGACAAGCTTTGCAGAGAAAATATAAATTCTCATTTGTAATAAAACTTACAAGAAGTTGCAATGCAATTGATTTAAGCTATATTATATTTTGAAGCAATACTCATTAGAAACATATACTTTGAAAAAATTAAATGAGTATATTCTACACAATTTAATTAACAAAGCAAAATTAATGAAAGTAAAAATGAATAATTTAAAAAAATTATAAACATTATTGATTTACAATTATGCACTCACAAAGTGAAAGCAAAAAATTAAGCAATTTATTAAGATGTATATTATCATTGAGACTAATAATTTTACTTTCTTTTTATATAGTGTTGGCATTGAATTGAGTTCAAGCTCAACTCAACTTAACTTAACTTATTAAAACTGCTAAGTTGAGTTTAAAAGTTTAATTTAGCTCAGTGAATTAAGTTGAAAAGTTCAGCTCAACTTAACTCATAAGTTTTTGAGCTTAACTTATTTATACTATATATTACAACAATAAATTACAGATAAATTACTAGACAATGAAGATTTTATGAAGAATAAATATTCATAATTTAATGCTAGTGCTGCTTGAATTACAACAGTGTAATTTCATTTTTTATATTAGAAGCAAAGATAAAATTTATAGCTTTTTGTCTATATCACTTTGAGAAATTTAGCTTTTAATTCTCACACTTTTAAAGAATATTCTTATTGTCACTTTTTAAAGCATCAATAAGAGTGTATATTAAATCATTTTTCTTAACAATGTAATTTAAAAACATTTCAACATGCTTTATATGCTTTAGTTTGACAAAAAAGATTATGTCATTTAAGTTCTGCACTTAAATGTTTAAATTTAGCTTTTTTTATTTCTGATTGTAGTGCACTGCTATAATCTGATTATTTAGCTTTGTTATTAAACTTGGCACAAGCTTGTTGAGATTAAAAAAAAGCTAATAAGCATTGAAGAAATTTTAAAGAAAGTAATTATAAATTTTAACAATTTAGTTTTGTCTCAGATGATGAATTTAGCTGACAGTTTGCTAAATATATTTATCTGAGATTAATATATTCAAAAGATGCACATTGTGACAAAGCAATTAAAAATTAAACTCTGCTGAGTTAATGTAGTACAAACAGATGAAAATTATAAATAAATTTCTCTAAGTACAAAAGAATTGAATTAACATTTTACACTTATAATGATTCAATTCTGCATAAAAGACATATGTATTGATGCTGCAAAGATACAAAGCTGCTTTAATGAAAAACTACTAAGCAGAATTTATGCATTAAATGATGAATTTTTTATAATAAATGAAAATCTCATTGTGAATAATAGACAACAATGCATGCAGCTTAGAAGAACTTTAAAGTAAATATTAAAGTGTAATATAATCTGTAAAATTCTGCTTTTGAAAAATGTTGTAAAAGACTTTTTTAAAAAAAGTATTAAAAACTTTTATATGCTATTTGTGAAGAAAATATTCACACTTGCTAATTTTGCTCATTCACAGCTTAAACAGTTTTTTTAATTGCATTTGTAACATGAGCTTTTTGGCATTGTCAGCTATGAGATTTTGATGAACATAATGAAACTAAAGTCAAATGCCAATGAAAGTTAGCTTATAATATTTTCTCATATATTAAATTAAATGGCCATTTAGCAGCTTATATATGAGTTCTTTTAATATTAATCTGAGTCAAAGATTATATTGATTTTATTTCTGCTTAATAAAGATAAAATTCAATTACATTATATAAGTTAAAAAAAATTATGTCACTAATAACTACATCACTAGCAAAAGAAATTTTAAATGACAAACATTTTTTGATAAAACATTTTTACCATATTTGAGTAATATAGTGCTTAATAACACTTTCAATAAGCTCAGAATCATTTTAAATAAATTAATTAATTATGTGCTAAGTTAAACACAAAATAAATTTTAAATTATTATCTATGATTGCAAAAAGATTAAAATCTTCAGAAAAATTAAATTAGTTTTATAGAGCATCATTAGTTAATTTAATGAGCAATGACATTAAGCTTTTAAAGTTCTCAATTGCATTGAATAATAAAATTGCTGTTAAAAAAATGCCAATTAATATGCAGTAAAGTCATCATAATAGTCTACTGAGAATTATTGTTATAAAGCTGATGCATTTTATTTAGCACAATAGTGTAAAATAATTCATTCAGGCAATGTAGTTATAGCTTGTCATCACTATGTTTTTGCTTTCATTGCTTTCTTGCACTAGTGCCATAACACTGTGCTAGAATATAATATAAAATGATCACAATAAAATAATAATTTCTGATGTAAGATTTGAAAATAGCTGCAGAATGCTTCAGCATCAGAAAAACAACAGCATTTTTTAAAACTTTTTTACAAATATTGCCAAAGTACACATAAACTTTGAATAGCTTAGTGATGCAATTAATCTCATTGACCCACTATCACACAAGATGAGAAAATACAATAATGAAGTCTAACTTCACAAATAATGTTGAAAACTAATTGTCAAGCTTAAAAACTTTTTGTATAATTGTCAATATCTAACTAATTCATATAATAAAAGAAATTTTGAGAAAGACTTTCTCAGAACTGCAATGTTTATATATATCATTATAAAATATTCAATGATGATTTATGTTTTTTTAAAGCCAATGACATCAGCAAAAATTTCTCTGCAAAGCTAATAATTCTTTTTGAACTTTAAAAGAATATGAATAGTAATGAGTTGCTAAAAGTGTAATTTAACATTGACTTTTATGCCTGAAATTTTAAATATTTATGAATTAAATATTTGCAATGCTGTATATGTTTTCTTCACATTTTCATACTAATAGATAAGATTATTGAATTAAAGCTGCTGCTGTTCTCATGCATTCACTGTACTCAAAATTGGCATAATAATTAATATCATTTTCTCATTAAGTCTAATGTGAATAAAACTGTTAGCTATAAAGCTTTGCAATCAGTCAATTAACTTTGTATTAAAATAGAGATTTAAGTTATAAACACTTTTTTCTGTGATAGTCATCATTCACTTGTTAAAGTAATGTTTACTTTTCAGCATTTGTTTTTTAATAATGTTAATAAACTTTGGCAGATTTGAATAATTTAAAAAAAGCATTTTAATCACATTCTCAGTGATTAAATGCTTTTTCTTTGTATTCACTAGCATAACTGTGTGTAGAATAGTCATTATGAACTGCCACTGCCAAAATGGCTTGCTTATGTTTAAGTAGTTGAATTAATATGTTAACTTCAAATGCTGCAAAAATTGCAAAACTTTGTCTTGTCAATTTTGAGTTGCAAAATTGTTTGATTTATAAATGCTGACATTTATATTGTCTTTAAGTTTAATTTGTTTTTAAGCTTAAAAAAGTAATAATGATTTAACTTTTAAATAATGCTTCTCAATGTGACTAAAATTATTACATTGACTTAACTTGCTAAATGTTAATTGAGAAGTTGATGTAGTTGATGCTTTTAAATCAGACTTGAGCATTGCTATAAAGCATTAATCAACTAAGTTTAATATACATTTTTCAATCTTTTTTTAATATCTTTTATAATATTAATTTTGTTAATATTGACCTTTATAGCATTTGGTGTTTAAGCTTCAAATTCAGACAATAAAGAATTTTATGAGAAAATTTTTTTAAAATTCTTCTTTGTGATGAGAGTAATTTGTCAAATAATATGCAAAGATTTATAAGCAGTTTTAATCTTCTCAAATCTATGCTTTTTATTCACTATTGCCTTGATAAGCTTTCATCTCTTTTTGTAACATGAAGGCAAATGATTAGTTTTGATTTAAATAATGATTTTTCACAGCACATTTTTGCACTTAGTATAAAATTATTATGTTTAATAAAATAATTTATCTTGATTATTACTGTTCTTCATTTACAACTAATAAAGTAACTAAGTCATTCAGTTTATGGCTGTTTATTTATTGATGTTCAAATTGCTTTATTAATATTTTTAGTCTTTATAGATCTCTGCAATTGTGATAACACACTATATTATTGTAAAATTCTCTTCTTTACTTTTTATGCTTTGCTGCTGTGATGACAGTAAATACTTCTTATAGTATTTGATTTAATGCAGCTTAAATAAATGTGAAAACACTCACTGCTTAAGCTTATTTTTACTACTCACTATATTGAGAGCTAATGCAATCTCAGCAAAAAATCTCATATTGCTAATACAGCTGATGTTATTCTTGTTGCAATTAATATTCTCATTATTTTAAGTCTTTGCAATTAATGCCAGCAAACTTTCAAGCTAGTCTTTTTTATTTTTATTCAACATGATAATAACTTATTAAACTATAGACATTATATTAGTATGACATCAGATGCATATTTAAAAAGATTTTAAAACAATTTTTTTATGCTCAAAAACACATAAAGTTTTTAAAGTTCTTTTTTGATTTTTAAAGTTTTTTTTCAGATCATTAAGAAATTTTAAAATAATCTTTCTGAGTGCACAACACAAAGTCTACATGATTGCATTTGTTTAGTGCTTCATTTACTATTTATTTTTTGCTTGAATTAATCTGTTTTTTGCTGAAAAAATGTGTAGAAATTTAACAGCATGTAGTAAAAATTGTATAGCAGAATTAAAACATTTATATTATATTTTAATTGTGATTTTGAAATTTTAAAGCCAGTCAGTCTGATGAGAGTAAAATGAAAAAGAAAAAGTTCTGAAGTGAAAACTCAAACAGTTATAAGTTATTTGAAAATGCTCAAGTGAATAATGTTAGTGAATATTTTTAGTGAATACCTTCAGAAAGACTTTCTCAAAGTTTTTTATAATAAATGCTGTTTTATTACATTGATCAGAGAAAATTTTTTTAATTATTTTTATATCTTCATCTGTGTGTTTACATTAATTAATTAGTAGTGAATATGATTTTGAGTATAAACTTCTTAATAACTTTGCTAAATTAATCTTAGTGCAGATAACTAAAATAAATTTATAATTCATTTGATTAGAAAAAACTTGCTGTTGAAAGAATAATATGATTAACAAATGTAACTAACTAAAAATAGCAAGGCCATAGTTAACTGTCATTAAGAAATATTATTAGCTTTAAAATCTAAGCACTTTATTTATTGCAGCAAAAAATTGTGTGAGTCTCTCTCAAAACATTTTTAAAGTCATTAATGTAGATTTTAAAAACTATGTTTATTCAATAAAATGTATTGCAATAGTGTTAGAAATAAAGACATAATGCATTATAAATTTTTCAGAAGTGATACTATTCTCTAATGAAATTAGCAGAATTTTGACATCAAAGCTATATGAATTTAAATATGCTGCAAGCTGCATGACAATATAATAATAAAATAAACAAGACTATTATTTTATAAAAGTTTCTTTTACAAGTTATAGTGCTACATGATATTGATTTTTTATAATTGCTGCAAGACTCACATATGGCAAAAATTAAAAGAATTATTGCTCAATTTTTAAATAAAGTGTTTTTTTCTCTGCAGTTGCATATATATATATATATATATTTCTTTTATCTTTGGGTTCATGCAAGGTTTGAATTACTTTTTTTTTACAATGTGTGGCATGTGTCTAAAAATAATTTTTTGATGTGTTTTCTGACACACTACTTTTATCTATAAAAAAATCTGACTAATAATTATATATATTTTGCCAGGTAATAAGCTATTTATTAAATTATTAATCATTATGTTCATCACTGAACAGAGTAAGCTAAGCTTGTGAGCTTAGCTTAAAGTGATGTATTAAGTGCTAACAAACTTTAATATATGTTAAAGAAATTCATTATTAAAATAAGAAAAAAGTTTCTTTGCTTTCTGATTTTTACTATATATTTTGAGAATATTGCAAAATAATATTATTCTCTAGTTCACAGTAGCAATTGCTATTATTTAGTTTTACAGATGACAATGCAAGTTTTACTATAAAAACATTAGCATTATTCTCTTTCTGTGTTATTGACAAAAAATATATATATATTCAATGTGCATTTGAATCATCACTACAATTGCAACATGTGCATCATCAATTTGTGCTTTAAACAAAAAATACTGCAGAAATATTCAAAAAATAATTTTAAACAACATTATTCTATAAATTTTTTGCAGATATAAAGTGTAAACAATCTTATTAAAATAGTAAGCTACACAAAAAATTAAACTCTGCATGAAAACATTATGATGAAGTTGCTCACATTTAAACTAATAAATTTATAATTATTTATTCAATATGCAAAACAAAACTTTAATATTTTATCACTGGTAGTACAAATACCACAACTATGATATGTTATCTCAGCATAAAAGCATGTTGTATAGTACAGCAAAAAAAACTATTTGATTTTTAAGTTTGTTTACATACTTGATTTAAAAAAGTAAGTTGTTTTCATCATAACTTTGAGAAAGACTTCTTCAGAATAATATTAAATATTAACATTAAACATTATTGAACAGTGCTATATTGAGCAACTGAATTCAAAACTAGCATTCAGTGATAAATAATTTTGAGAAGCTTTGTTTTAATATATACTAGCTGCTAATATTTTTTTTCATCATGTGAAAATGCTAAAATTCATTAATCTTCTGAATTTTTATTGCTCAAAGTTACTCATATACTCATATTTGAATGAAAAGCTTTTAAAAATAGCATTAATGCTAAATATATTTGAGCACAAAAACAAATTGCTAATGTTATATCTTTATGCTATTATCTTTCACTTACACTAAATATATAATTAAGTTTTAATTACTTGTTTTTTCTGTCAATTATTGCATATCACATTGATGATAAATAGCAGTATTATGAGACATTGCTAGCTTTTTGCTCTTTTTCTGATTTGCACACTAAATAAAGTCTGACACAAATTGTATTTTTTGTTTTACAGAATTATAGAATTGACTTTAAGCTTTTTGTTATAACTGCAAATAATACATTTAATAATATTTGCATAGTATTTTTTCTCAACAAAAAGTTGCAAAATTGTTGTATTGAATAAAACTATAATTCTGAATTGATTCACTGCTTTGCATATGTTATTCAGTTAGCTATTAATGAGCTTCTCAAAGTTCTGAAAATAATTGCAAAAAATAAATCAGTTGATAAAAAATTAAAAAAGTTTTGATTAGCAAAAATCACTAATGAAGTTAGTTTTAAAAATATATTTGCAAAGATTTAAGCTAATATAATATATTCTTTTTATCTGATTTTATATTGATATTTAATAAACTTATGCTTTTGCTATCATTGTCAATTTATTTTCACAACAACTTGAGCAGTTTAAGCTTCATCAAAATTTTAATGAATAGAAGTATTATAAATTAAAACAAATACACAACTTTGTTTGTGTAAAATTGATTCAAAATGTCAAAACTCATTGAGAAAATGTTTATAATATGTTAAAATGTATTTAAGAAATGAAGATTAATATTTTTTATTGATTGAACTTGAAGCAAAATCACAAGTGATATGTCATGTTAAAGTTCAAAAATAAAAAGTGAAACTATGTAAATATTTTACTGATTATTTTAGAACTTTTTTCTACAATCATCAAATGTATTAATGCATCATAAAAGCTAAGTATTTATGAGATTTTCTGTCTATACAACTTTCTTTTTGATTATCTGAAGAAATTAGAGAGAAAATGCAATACTTTTTGTCACAATAAACATGTAGTAGCTCTCATTGCAGCAATTAATGCAATTAAAATCAAACTGTTTTATTATTATAAGTTAATAAAAGGTCAATTGAGAAAGTTTTATGCTATTGACACAATTCTCAATTCAACTATAAAACTAACTTTATATCAGATGAGTATTATCTTTTAATAATGTTGTTTTTATTGCTTATGAATTACATAGTTATTACAATGAAATTCAGAGTATGTGAATCAATACTGTGAAAATTTTTTAACATATTATAATACATATTATAAGCATTTGAAACTAACTTTTATTAATATAAAGTGTGCTTGTTTTTAATTAAATTACAAGATTAGTCAACAATTAAACTATTTTTTATCAGTTGAGGCACATCATTTTATCCCAGACTAAATAAACAGAAACTACAAAAAATGTTTAAGACAAAATGATATTTAGTTAGTTTTTTGCATCAATTTGATTTAGACAACTTTAATGCTAAAAACATATTTAAAATATAAAGTTCTTTTGAACATAACTATTTAACATTTGTGACAATAATTTAGAATATTTTTGCTATTTTTACATTGAAAATTAGTGTTAAATGTATATTCAGTGCATGTTGAAATATTTGTCATTATTGATGCAATAAACTTCATAAGTTTACCATTGAAAAAATTATGATTCTTAAATTATAGTGTTCAATGAAAAATACTATATTTGCTTTCTTCAATAATAATGAGAAATTTAATGCACTTTTCATTTGTACATCAATAGTTATTAACAATATTAATAATATTAACAATGAGCAATAATTATTGATTTTTAATATTTTCTTTTGTGATTTAACTAAGTGTAATAATAATACTAGTGTTATAAACCAACCAGACAAACAGTTGATATATGCAGGCAGAACAAATGAAACTTTGTGGCATGATCAATCATGTGACAATAAAAGAGTTCAAAATTATATGACAAAAAATAGTTCATAAAAAACTATAAAAAGATAAAATTAAAAGAATTAGAAAATTGTAGTTTAGCAAAGACTATAAAAAAAAGTTCACATGAGACTACAAAGAATCATAGAGAAAGAACTAAATTATAAATTATATAAGAATGCTCATTCATGCTTTACAAAATGTATTTAGTTCTTTGCATTTAACTTATATTGTTTATCTACTATCTATTATAAATTAGTAAAAATAATATTAAAAGAATTATAATCTAATCAGACTCTACTTTTAATTTAACTATTGTTATTCAATCATTTATTTAAACTCAATGAGTTATATAACTTATACAGCTTTATCTGATGAACTATGATGAGTAAACTGCATTGACTGTCTACAAAAGATTTAAATGAACTTAAATTATTAAAAAAAATCAGATAAAAGTTCTGCTTAAGCTTTCTTTAACAACAGTATGATAGAATAGCTAGAAAGAATTTTAGAGTAATAACATATTAAGTGCTTTTTACTTTGTTACTGAAAACTCAAGTATTTAAAACTTAAAATGTTTAACAACAATTAAGCAATATTTGCTAGGCAAATTACAACTAACAATGTGAATCAAACTCCCACAACTTAAAAACTCATGAGAATAATTAAACAGCTACAGAAAACTATTATAATTATACAAACTATAAAAAATAAATTATAGCAAGAAATCAAACCATCAAAATCTGAAAACTACTATAGCAAATGAGACAAGTTGTAAATGTTTTTTACTCAGTTAAGCTTATACTTCTAAATAATGAATATTATCAATGACAATGACAAGATACTTTTGGCTATATTTTACTTGAGAGAACTAGTGTTTAATTGAATCAATTTGATGATGATTGACAAAAACTTGAATTCAGATGAAAATAAACAAAATAAAATTACAAAATAAATTTATTAAAGCTACATAAGTTTTCAGATAAAATTAAACAAGGCATTTGGCATTGCAGACAAAATAAAAATTATAAAGCAGAAGCTTAAACATCTGCATTAAATATATTTAGCAGTGAAATATATGACATAGTTTCAACAAATTATATTTCATCTGAAATGAGAATTATTAACACAAATAACAATTTATAAGCAAAAACTCAGGAAAGAAGTGCAAGATGAAATAGCATAAGTTGACAAACTAAATGACATGAATGACTTTATTGAATTGTTAATCAAAATTGACAACAGAATATTTGAATAAAAGCAAGTCAGAAAATATGCAAAGTAGTAAAGATTCTCAAAGTATAGAGAATTAAACTGATATAAAGCAAATGAAAAATGATCAATGAAAAATAAAAATTTTTATAAACCAAAGCTAATGAAGCTAAACACTATGACACTAAAATAAAACAACAGAATCAATTAGAATCAAGAATGAAAAAAATTCAAATGCTTTAACTGCAACAAAGAAAAAACATTATATAAAAAATTGCAAACAACTGAAGAAACTAAAACAAAAATTGAAAGCAACAACTAAAGAAATATTAGAAAGTAATTATAATAATATTTCTGAAAGTCAGAGATAAATGCAACATGAATAAATAATTTGAAATGATGAAGATAAAAATATAGTTTCTTCAAATATTAAACAATTTAAACAAGCATCAGCATTATCAGAAATAGTACAAGAAGTATAAAATAAAATTAATAAACATTTACAAAAGACTCAGAAGACATCTAAGATAATGAAACAACTGATAAAGCAATGAACAATGCTATCAGACAATGAAATTAAGAAAGCAGTTAAAACAGTTTTATAAAAGAATTTGGCTAAATAAAAAAAATGGCATAAGGCTAAAGAAACATTTGAGAAGCCAGAAGGCATAAATAGTAAAAAATTACTTAAAATCAATAGAAAACTAAGCAATGAAGCAACTGAGGCTAAAATGTGAGTGATAGATTTCACTTTGCTAAACTTAAAAAATGAGTGTAGCTGTAAGCAAAAAACTTAGCAGGCCAGAACTTAAAAAAATTCTTCATGAGAAAAAACATCAGCTTATTGTAATAAGTCAAAATGTATATGTGTAAAGTATTAAAAACACTTATAACACAAAATCATGCATTAAATGGCATGTTATAAAGACTATTGCATAATACATTATAGCACAAAAATTGACAATGAACATTTTCCACAAAAAAATTGAACTAAAAAATGACAATGAGAACAACAGCACCAAGTGACAGTGACAGCTAAAGGTCAACATATTAAGTTACAGACTAAAATTATAAACTAGCTAGCTAAAGTGCTAGTTAACTCAAAATCCATAGAAAACTTTATAAATTTAAAATTCATGAAAAAGCTACAGATTTTAAAAAAAAAGAAATAACAGCCAGTATCAATTTTAGAACTCAATGAAAAAAACTTAAAACAGTTCTTAACTACAAAGACAAAAATGATATTAGTGTCAGTACAAAATTATTTAAAGTTACTTAACTTTGATGTGACCAAAGTTGAAAAGTATGATGTGATACTTGAAGTATTATAGCTGAAATGACATAATTTAAAGATTAATTAAACACATGATAAAATACAATTCATAAAATGTATATGTAAAATAAAATTAAAACAAGATTACTTTTAAATCTTTAAAAGTTGAGTAGACAAAGTAAAGTTAGTTATGAAAAAGACTAAGTTGAGAAAAATAATCAGTGACTTTAGATTGAAAAAATAAAAAAATTTTAAAAAATCTACAGACAGTGAGTTAATGAGTGAGACTATGTAGAAAAACATGCAAACTTAAAAGAAGCAGCATAGTCAAACACTATATGACATTGCAATGAGTAAAAAAGAATTGCAAAAAGCAATAAAACCAATGATTCTGAAGAAGTATGAGTAATTTTAAAATTTTTTTAATTTTAGCATCAATGAGAAATTGCCAAACTATGAATTATTTGATTATAAAATATCTCTAGAGAAAAAAAAATCAGTATACAAACTAATTTATTAGCTATCAGAAAAAGAGTCAAAAGTACTTAAAAAGTACATTACAGAAAATTTACAGAAAGATTATATACAATTATTGACATTATTAGCAAAATATCTAATTCTGTTTATACTGAAGAAAAATAAAAGTTTATAATTATGCATGAATTACAAACAACTAAATGCAATTATGATTAAAAATAAATATCTGTTACTGTTAATCAATAAAATACAGAATACAGTATGAGAAGCAAAATGATTTATGAAATTTAACATTGTAAATGCATATAACAAACTACAAATCAAGCCAGAAGAAAAGTGAAAAATGGCATTCAAAACCAAGTTTGAACACTATAAATACAAAATTATACTTTTTGAACTTATAAATGCATCAGCAACATTTCAACAATTTATTAATTCAGTATTAAATAAATATTTGTTTGACTTTGTCATTACATATTTGAATGATATTTTAGTGTTCTTCAAAAGCTTTGAAAATCATGTCAAGCATATTAAAATAATACTACAAAAGCTATAAATTGTGAAACTACAACTCAAACTGAAGAAATGTGAATTTCATGTTCAGAAAATGAATTTTCTAGAACATTAAATTACTCAAAAAAGAATACAAACAAATTAACAAAAAATTTAGACAATCAGAGATTGGTCAGCACTAATAAATCTATAAAAATTACAAGCATTCATTGAAATAATAAACTATTACTGATGATATATTAAATAATATATAAATATTATAAAACCACTATTTGACCTACTAAAGAAAAAAACAATTATTGAGACTGATGTATTAGACTATGTAATTAAAGCAGTTATGTCACAATCAGATGACAATAAAAAGCTACATTTAATAGCATATTACTTAAAAAAGATAATATTAGCAGAGCTCAACTATAAGATTTATAATAAAAAATTGCTAGCTATAGTAATGATATTCTGACAGTGAAAAGTTTATTTTAAAGAAGCTAAGTATACAATTAAAGTAATCACAAATCACAGAAATTTTACTTACTTCATGATAATTAAAGTGTTAATGTGAAGGCAAGCAAAATGAGTAAAAGTACTAGCCAACTATAACTTTATAATTGAACATTGCAGTGAAAAATAAAACAAGTGAGTAAATATGCTTAGTAAATAATCAAATCACAAGAAAAAAATTCAAAAATCAAAACCAGCATTATTAAAGAAACAAAAGAATGAAACAATAATATACAATTATCAAACAGCAAAATTAGTAACTATTATAACTATTAAGAGTTAAAATGATAAATTAATACAAATCATCAGATGAGAAATTGCAAAAAATAAAAATCTCAAAATGATTAAAGAAAAGACTAATAAAATAATAAAAGAAAATGAACTAATCTACTACAATGAATTGATATATGTATCATTTATGGCAAGAAACAAAATGATTAGACAATATCATAAACCACTAACAAAGAAACATTTTAAAACTGAAAAGACAAAAGAATTAATATTAAAAAACTTTTATTTTTTAAACATGCAACAAATGATATATAAATACCTCAAGAAATGTGACATTTGTCAAAAAAACAAAGCAGTAAAACATTTATTATACAGAGAACTATAATTACTTGTGATATTTATTTGCCTATGAAAATAAATCATCATAAACTTTATCACACAACTATTAAAGTCAACAATGAATGAAACTATGTATGACACTATTTTCATAGTGGTGAATAAACTGACAAAATACATTTATGTGATACTCACAAGAATGAATGTGATGACTATTAACACAGTATACTTATTACTTCAATATATGTTTAGTGAACATAGCACATTAAAGCAAATTATGATGAACAGAAATTTATAGTTTACATCAAAATTATAAAAAACACTGATAAATATAATTAGTATTAAGCACAAACTTAGCATAGCTTATCATTCATAGATAAATGAATAAACAAAAAAAATAAACCAGATTATTGAGTAATATTTACAAAATTATATAAACTATAATTAAAGCAATTAAGTTGAATTGCTACTTATAGCACAATTTGCATACAATAACTTAATTAATGCAATTATCAAGAAAACATCATTTTATATCAATTTTGAGTATAATCTCAAATTTAACAGTGAATCAAAAAAAACTAAAGAAATTAACCACAAAGCAGAAAAGAAAGTTATACAACTATAAATATTGCATAAGCAACTACAGAAAGATATTAAATTTACAAATCTCAGAATGACAATCTACTTTAACAAAACATGTCAGAAGAGACTTAATTTAAAAAAAAAGAAAATATACTTGCTATGCAAAAACATTAAAATGAAATGACTAAGCAGTAAACTTGATAGCAAAAAAATTGAACTGTTCATTATTGAAGACAAAATTGAACTAATAAATTACAAATTGAAACTTTTAAACAGCATAAAAATACACTCAATTTTTCATGTCTCATTATTGAAACTGGCACCATAAAACACTTAAATACAACATAAAGAAATTAAAACCACAAAAGAAGAGTACAAAGTTAAAAGAATTCTAAATAAAAGAAAAGTCAATAAACAAACACAATATCTAGTGAAGTGAAAAAAATATGATACTTTAAAAAACACTTAAGAATTTGTTAAGAACTTGACAAATTGCCAACAGCTAATAAAAGCATATTAAAATCAACAAAAGCTTAAAAATCAGAACTCAGATTAGAAAAAAAGTTATTTACAACCACAGCCAAGAAAGTGAAATTAAGCTAAGAAATAGTCTTAAAATCATGGTGAAGAAAAAAAGCACTTTGATTATAAAGCTTTCACTGACATTTATAAAGCACTTTGTGCTTAAACAACTTTTTAAATATACATTTTTAAACAACACTT